>JAKWBO010000050.1:0-264586 GCA_034336685.1 Luscinia luscinia
CCAGTGAGGAGAGGGGAGAGGAACTGGTGAGACTGGGATGGACTGGGACGGGACTGGGATGGGACTGGTGAGACTGGGATGGACTGGGAGGGACTGGGACAGGACTGGGGAAACTGGGATGGGACTGGGGTGGAACTGGGGAGACTGGGATGGGACTGGGACGGACTGGGACAGACTGGGGATACTGGGATGGAACTGGTGAGACTGGGATGGGGACATTGGGGACACTGGGGGGACACAGGGAGACATGGAGGGGGACATGGAGTGGACACAGGTGTGACACAGGTGTGACACAGGTGTGACACAGGTGACACAGGTGTGGACGAGAGATGACAGGAGATGACACAGGTGACACACAGGTGACACAGGTGACAGGTGTGACACAGGTGACACAGGTACGACTCAGGTGTGACACAGGTGACACACAGGTGACACTCAGGTGTAACACAGGTGACTCAGGTGACAGATGTGACACAGGTGACACAGGTGACAGGTGTGACACAGGAGTGGACACAGGTGTGACACAGGTAACACAGGTATGACACAGGTGACACTGAGATGACACACAGGTGACACAGGTGACACAGGTATGACCCAGGTATGACACAGGTGACACTCAGGTGACACAGGTGACAGGTAAAACACAGGTGACACAGGTGGTACTCACGTGACACACAGGTGACACAGAGATGACACGCAGGTGACACAGGTGACACACAGGTGTGACACAGGTGACACTCAGGTGACACAGGTGACACAGATGTCACACAGGTGAAATAGATGGCACACAGGTGACCCAGGTATGACACAGGTGACAGACAGATGTCACTCAGATGACACTCAGGTGACACAGGTGACACAGGTGAAATAGATGACACACAGATGTCACTTAGGTGACACGCAGGTGACACACAGGTGTGACACAGGTATGACTCAGGTGACACAGGTGACCCAGGTATGACACAGGTGACACAGGTGACACGTGTCCCGTCCCCAGGAGCGTCGTCTCTCGGGGCTGGAGCGGGAGCTGCGCCGGGCCTGGGGACGTCCCCGCGCTGTCCCCGCGTCCCCCGGGGGCGGCCACGAGCCCGGCGACGACGGCCAGGCCACCAGCGTGTGACACCAGTGTCACCAATGTCACCAATGTCACCAACTGCCACCAGCGTGTGACACCAGTGTCACCAATGTCACCAATGTCACCAGCGTGTGACAGCCGTGTCACCAATGTCACCAACCGTCACCAAATGTCATCAACTGCCACCAGCGTGTGACAGCCGTGTCACCAACTGTCACCAACTGTCACCAACTGTCACCAAATGTCACCAACTGCCACCAGCGTGTGACAGCCGTGTCACCAATGTCACCAACCGTCACCAAATGTCATCAACTGCCACCAGCGTGTGACAGCGGTGTCACCAATGTCACCAATGTCACCAATGTCACCAACCGCCACCAGCGTGTGACACCCGTGTCACCAATGTCAGCAACCGCCATCAGCGTGTGAGACCGGTGTCACCAATGTCACCAACTGTCACCAAATGTCATCAACTGTCACCAAATGTCACCAACTGCCACCAGCGTCACCATCTGCCACCAGCGTGTGACACCAGTGTCACCAACTGTCACTAACTGTCACCAACTGCCACCAAATGTCACCAAATGTCACCAACTGCCACCAGCGTGTGACACCGGTGTCACCATCACCAATGTCACCAATGTCACCAACTGTCACCAAATGTCACCAACTGCCAGCAGCGTCACCATCTGCCACCAGCGTGTGACAGGGATGTCACCAACTGTCACCAATGTCACCAAATGTCACCAACTGCCACCAGTGTTACCAGTGTGTGACAGGGATGTCACCAACTGTCACCAACTGCCACCAGGTTGTGACACCGGTGTCACCAAATGACACCAAATGTCACCAACTGCCAACAGTGCCACCAACTGCCACCAGCGTGTGACAGGGATGTCACCAAATGTCACCAAATGTCACCAGCGTGTGACACCAGATCTCACAACAGCGTCACCGAGTTGTTGCTGCCACGGGAATAAACGATGTCACCGTGTCACCGTGTCACCGTGTCACCGTGTCATTGTCACCGTGTCACGATGTCACTATGTCACCATGTCATGATGTCACCGTGTCACGATGTCACCGTGCCATTGTCACCGGTGCTGTCACTCTGGGGACACTTGGGGACACCCCAGGGCGGCCTCTGGGTGTCCCCTGATGTCCCCTCGGTGTCCCCAATGTCCCCAGTTAACACCAATCACAACAGCTGTGATCGGATTTGGGATTTGGGGTCGCCCCGTTTTTGGGGTTTCTGTCCCCCAACATTTTTTTATTTTGGGGTGCCGGGTTTTTTGGGGTGCCACAGGTGGCCGAGGATGGTGAAACCATCACCTCAAATTCCTTCAGTGTCCCCAAACTCATTCCATGTTTCCAAAAAAAGTCCCCAGATCCCCATTGACGCCGACACCACAGTTGTGATCGGTTTGGGGTCGCCCCGTTTTCGGGGGTTTCTCTCCCAAAACTGGATTTATTTTTGGGGTGCCGGGTTTTTGGGGTGCCACAGGCACCTGGAACTAATGAAACCATCACCCCAAACCCCTTTAGCATCACCCCAATATCCCCAAATATCCCAAATTCCCCATTGACACCGACACCACAGTTGTGATCGGATTGGGGGTCGCCCCGTTTTTGGGGTTTACCCCCCAAAACTGGATTTATTTTGGGGTGCCGGGTTTTTTGGGGTGCCACAGGCTCCTGTAGCTGATGAAACCATCACCCCAAACCCCTTCAGTGCCACCCCAATGTCCCCAAATTTCCCCATTGACACCGACACCACAGTTGCGATCGGATTTGGGGTCGCTCCATTTTTAGGGTTTCTCTCCCCCAAAATTTTTTTATTTTGGGGTGCCGGGTTTTTTGGGGTGCCACAGGCTCCTGTAGTTGATGAAACCATCACATCAAACCCATTCCATGTGTCCCAAATATCCCCATTGATGCCGATACCACAGCTGTGATCGGATTTGGGGTCGCCCGTTTAGGGTCTTTCCCCCAAAATCTCATTTATTTGGGGGTGCCGGGTTTTTTGGGGTGCCACAGGTGCCCGGGGATGGTGAAGGCGTCCACGCTGCCGCTCATGGTGCGGGCGGGCAGGCGGCAGAAGCGGCGCTGCTCCGACTGGTACTTGTAGAGCGCCTCCACCATGGGCAGGGGCACGCCCCAAACATCCCCAAATATCCCAATGAACACCCGGCAGCGGGAATGCATCGGATTTGGGGTCGCTCCATTTTTGGGGTTTCTCTCCCCAAAATTTGATTTATTTGGGGGTGCTGGGTTTTTTGGGGTGCTACAGGCTCCTTTAGCTGATGAAACCATCACCCCAAACCCCTTCCATGTGTTCCCAGGTATCCCCATTGACGCCGACACCACAGCTATGATCGGATTTGGGGTCGCCCCGTTCGGCGTTTCTCTCCCAAAATTTGATTTATTTGGGGGTGCTGGGTTTTTTAGGTGCTACAGGCTCCTGTAGCTGATGAAACCATCACCCCAAACCCCTTCCATGTGTCCCAAATATCCCCATTGACGCCGACACCACAGTTGTGATCGGATTGGGGTCGCCCGTTTTGGTCTTTCCCCCAAAATTTCATTTATTTGGGGGTGCCGGGTTTTTGGGGTGCCACAGGTGCCCGGGGATGGTGAAGGCATCCACGCTGCCGCTCATGGTGCGGGCGGGCAGGCGGCAGAAGCGGCGCTGGTCCGACTGGTACTTGTAGAGCGCCTCCACCATGGGCAGGGGCACGCGGCGCGGGCCGGCGCCCGAGAGCCGGGTGAGCGCCGGGGGGGGCCCGCCCAGCGCGTACAGCCCCCGGAACTGGCAGCCCCCGTCCCGCAGCAGGATCAGCAGCTGCGGCGCCGCGCTCTGCTCCATCTCCTGCAAGGGAGGGGGTTTTTTTTAGGTTTTTGGGGTTTTTGGGGGTTTTTGGGAGTTTTGGGGTTTTGGGTTTTTTCGGTGGTTTTGGGGTGGTTTTTTGGTGTTTTTTGGGTTTTTGGGGTTTTTTTGGGTGGTTTTGCGGTTTTTCTGGTGTTTTTTTGCGGTTTTTTGGGGTTTTTTTGGTGGTTTTTTGGGGTTTTTTGGGGTTTTTTTGGGTTTTTTAGGGTGGTTTTGGGGGTTTTTGGTTTTCTGGGAGGGGTATTTTGTGGTTTTTTTGGGTTTTTAAAGGGTTTTTTGGTGTTTTTTTTGGGTGGTTTTGGGGGTTTTTTGGTTTTTGGGTGGTTTTGGGGGTTTTCAAAGGGTTTTTTTTGGGGGTTTTTTGGGGTTTTTGGGGTTTTTGGGGTTTTTTGGGGTATTTTTAAGGGATTTAAGGGGGTTTTTAAAGGGTTTTGGGGGTTTTTAGGTTTTTTTTTTGGGGGGTTTTGGGGTATTTTTGGGGTAATTTTAAGGGATTAAAGGGCTTTTTAAAGGGTTCTTTGGGGTTTTTTTGGGTTTTTTGGGGTGGTTTTTTGTGGTTTTGGGGGTTTTAAAGGGTTTTTTTGGAGTTTTTAGGGGGCGGTTTTGGGGGTTTTTGGGTGTTTTGGTGGGTTTTTTGGGGTTTTTGCGGTTCTTTTGGGGATTTTAAAGGGATTTTTTGGGGTTTTTTGGGGGGTTTGGGGGTTTTTGGGGTTTTTAAAGGGTTTTTTGGGGTGTTTTTAAGGGATTTAAGGGGTTTTTAATGGGTTTTTGGGGATTTTAAAGGGATTTTTGGGGTTTTTGGGGGGTTTGGGGGTTTTTGGGGTTTTTAAAGGGGTTTTTGGGGTATTTTTAAGGGATTTAAGGGGTTTTTAAAGGGTTTTTGGGGTTTTAAAGGGTTTTTTGCGGTTTTTGGGGATTTTAAAGGGTTTTTTGGGGGTTTTTTGGGGTTTTTAAAGGGTTTTTTGGGGTGTTTTTAAGGGATTTTTTGGGTTTTTGGGGTTTTTGGGGGTTTTTGGGTGTTTTGGGTTTTTTTGGGGGGTTTTTGGGGTTTTTGGGGGTTTTTGGGTGTTTTGGGGTTTTTTTTGGGGTTTTTGGGTTTTTGGGGTTTTTAAGGGGTTTTTGGGGGTATTTTTGGGGTATTTTGGGGGGTGGTTTTTGGGTTGTTTGGGGTTTTGGGGGGCAGTTTTTGGGGTTTTTTGGGTTCTTTGGGGTTTTGGGGGTGTTTTTGGGGTTTTTGGGGTCTCACCTACAGCACCCGAGCGCGCAGGGGGCGTTGGGGGCCCGGCCAGCACGCAGGGAGGTTTGGGCTATTTTGGGGTATTTTGGGGGCAGTTTTGGGGTTTTTTGGGTTGTTTGGGGTTTTGGGGGTGGTTTTGGGGTTTTTGGGGTTTTGGGGTCTCACCTGCAGCACCGGGCCCGCAGGGGGCGTTGGGGGCCCGGCCAGCACGCAGGGAGGTTTGGGCTATTTTTGGGGTTTTGGGGGCTGTTTTGCAGTTTTTGGGTTGTTTGGGGTTTTGGGGGCAGTTTTGGTGTTTTTGGGGTTTTGGGGTCTCACCTGCAGCACCCGGGGCGCGCAGGGGGGCGTTGGGGGTTTTTGGGGTTTTTGGGCTGCCTGTGAGGTTTGGTGACCCCGGGTTGGGTAGGGGGGTTTTGGGGGCAGTTTTTGGGGTTTTTGGGGTTTTTGGGGTCTCACCTGCAGCACCCGGGCGCTGCAGGGGGGCGTTAGGGGGCCCGGCCAGCACGCAGGGAGGTTTGGGCTATTTTAGGGTTTTGAGGGGCAGTTTTGCAGTTTTTGGGTTGTTTGGGTTTTAGGGGTGGTTTTTGGGATTTTTGGGGTTTTTGGGGTCTCACCTGCAGCACCGAGCGCGAGGGGGGCGTTTGGGGGCCCGGCCAGCACGCAGGGAGGTTTGGGCTATTTTGGGGTTTTGGGGGCGGTTTTGGGGTTTTTGGGTTGTTTGGGGTTTTGGGGGCGGTTTTGGAGTTTTTGGGGTTTTGGGGTCTCACCTGCAGCACCCGAGCGCGCAGGGGGCGTTGGGGGCCCGGCCAGCACGCAGGGAGGTTTGGGATATTTCTGGGGTATTTTGGGGGTTTTGGGGGTGGTTTTGGGTTTTTAGGGTTTTGGGGTGCAGTTTTTGGGTTTTGGGGGTCTCACCTGCAGCACCCGGGCAACGCAGGGGGGCGTTGGGGGGCCCGGCCAGCACGCAGTGCGCCAGCGCGTTCTGGATCAGCGGCCGGTTGAGCGCTAGCGGCCGGCTCCTTGTACAGCCGCTGGCCTGGGGAGGGGGTCAGGGGAGAAATTTGGGGGTCGGGGGGATTTTGGGGGATTTAGGGGGTCAGGAGGAGGAAATTTGGGGGATTTGGGAGGTCAGGAGGAGGAAATTTGGGGGTTTTAGGGAGGTTCAGGGGGTATTTGTGGGTTTTGGCGAGGATTTGGGGGAGTCAGGGGGGATTTTGGGGGTTTTGGGGAGGATTTGTGGGGTCAGAGGGAGATTTTGGGGGGTCAGGGGGGGATTTTGGGGGTCGGGGGGGATTTTGGGGGTCAGGAGAGGAAATTTGGGGGATTTGGGAGGTCAGGAGGAGGAAATTTGGGGGTTTTAGGGAGGTTCAGGGGTTATTTGGGGGTTTTGGGGAGGATTTGGGGAGTCAGGGGGGATTTTGGGGGGTCAGGGGGATTTTTGGGGGTCAGGAGAGGAAATTTGGGGATTTGGAAGGTCAGGGGAGGAAATTTGGGGGTCAGGGGGGGATTTTGGGGGGATTTAGGGGGTCAGGAGGAGGAAATTTGGGGGTTTTAGGGAGGTTCAGGGGGTATTTGGGGGTTTTGGGAGGATTTGGGAGTCAGGGGGGTTTGAGGGGTCAGGGGGGGGATTTTTGGGGGGATTTGGGAAGATTTGGGGGTCAGGAGGGGATTTTGGGGGGTCAGGGGGGATTTTGGGGGGATCTGGGGAAGATTTTGGGGGATCTGGGGGAGATTTTGGGGGATCTGGGGGGATTTTGGGGCTCAGGAGGAAATTTGGGGGTCAGGAGAGGAAATTTGGGGATTAGGGGGAGATTTTGGGCGGTCATGGGGGGTTTGGGGAAATTTTGGAGATTTTTGGAATATTTTGGGGGAAAATTTGGGGATTTTGGGGAAATTTGGGGAGTTTTGGGGATTTGGGATCCCAGGGATTTTGGGGTTTGGGGGATTTCAGGGTGGGATTTTGGGATATTTTGGATAATTTTGGGATATTTTGGATAATTTTGGGTAATTTGGAGAGGGGTCTCACCCGTGTACTCGGGCCCGGGGAGGAGGGGCTGGGGGATTTGGGGTCTCAGGGATTTCAGGGTGGGATTTTTGTGGTTAATTGGGATATTTTGGATAATTTTGGGACATTTTGGATAATTTTGGGATATTTGGGGAGGGGTCTCACCCGTGTACTCGGGCCCAGGGGAGGAGGGGCTGGGGAGATTTGGGGTCTCAGGGATTTCAGGGTGGGATTTTTGGGGTAATTTTGGGGGTTTTTGGATTATTTTGGATAATTTTGGGTAATTTGGGTAATTTGGGGAGGGGTCTCACCCGTGTACTCGGGCCCGGGGGAGGAGGGGCTGGACTCGTGCTCCCAGTCCCGCCCTGGGGAGGGGCTCGGTTTGGGGACCCCGGCCCCGAGGGGACCCGGCTCGGCTGGGAAACAAAAAAGGGGTGAGAGACCCCCAAAAAACCCAAAATTCCACCCCAAATTCACCCCAATCCCCCAAAATTTCCCCAAAACCCCAAAATCTTCCTAAGACCCCCAAAATTCCACCAGACCCACAAATTTTACCCCCAAAATCCCCAAATTTTCTTCAAAATTTCCCCAAATTCCTCTCAGAACCCCTCAAATTTCCCCCGAATCTTCCCCAAATTTTCCCCAAACCCCAAAATTTCCCCAAAAATCCTCCCCCAAACCCCAAATTTCCCCCCAAATTCCCCCCAAAATTCCCAAATTTCCCCTAAATCCTCCCCAAGACCCCAAAATTTTCCCCAAAACCCCCAAATTTCCTCCCAGAACCCCCAAATTTCCCCCAAATCCTCCCCAAATTTTACCCCCAACCCCCAAATTTCCCCCCAAACCCACCCAAAATTCCCAGATTTTACCCCCAAAACCCCCAAATTTCCCCCAAAATTCCCAATTTCCCCTAAATCCTCCCCAAGACCCCCAAATTTCCCCCTAAAATTTTACCCCAAACCCCAAATTCCCCCCCCGAAGCCCCCAGACCCCAAATTCCGCCCCCCTCCCCCCCTCACCTGTGACCGCGCCCCCCCCCCGGCTCGGCCACGCTGGACAGGGACAGAGTGCTCTGGGAATAGACCTTGGACAGGCGGGAACCTGGGGGGAATGGGGTGAGACCCCTCCCAAATTCCCTGAGACCCCTCCTCAAATTCCCGACACCCCCCAAAATCCTGAGACCCCCCAAACCCAGAGACCCCTCCCCAAAATTCCCCAACTCAAGGACGGAGCTCTGGGAACAGGAGCGACCCTGGAGGAGAACGGCGGGAGACCCCTCCCCAAATTAACAGAGACCCTCCTCAAATTCCAGAGACCCCTCCCCAACTTCCCTGAGACCCCTCCTCAAATTCCCGACACCTCCCAAAATCCTGGGACCCCCCAAACCCAAAGACCCCTCCCCAAAATTCCCCAACTCAAGGACGGAGCTCTGGGAACAGGAGCGACCCTAGAGGAGAACGGTTGGAGACCCCTCCCCAAATTAACAGAGAACCCTTCCCAAATTCCAGAGACTCCTCCTCAAAATCCCTGAGACCCCTCCTCAAATTCCCGACACCTCCCAAAATCCTGGGACCCCCAAACCCAGAGACCCCTCCCCAAATTCCCTCAAACTCAAGGACGGAGCTCTGGGAATAGACCTTGGACTGGGGGGTAAACGGTTGGAGACCCCTCCCCAATTAACAGAGACCCTCCTCAAATTCCAGAGACCCTCTCCGAATTCCCTGAGACCCTCCTCAAATTCCCGACACCCCCAAGATCCTGGGACCCCCTCAAACCCAGAGACCCCTCCCCAAAATTCCCAAACTCAAGGACGGAGCTCTGGGAACAGGAGCGACCCCACGGGGGAACGGTTGGAGACCCCTCCCCAAATTAACAGAGACCCTCCTCAAATTCCAGAGACCCTCCCCAACTTCCCTGAGACCCCTCCTCAAATTCCCGACACCTCCCAAAATCCTGGGACCCTCCCAAACCCAGAGACCCCTCCCCAAAATCCCCCAAACTCAGGAACGGAGCTCTGGGAACAGGGAGCGACCCTGGAGGGGAACGGTTGAGACCCCTCCCAAATCAACACAGACCCCTCCCCAAATTCCAGAGACCCTCCGCAAATTCCCTGAGACCCTCCTCAAAATCCCGAAACCCCCAAGATCCTGGGACCCCCCAAACCCAGAGACCCCTCCCCAAATTCTCCCAAACTCAAGGACGGAGCTCTGGGAACAGGAGGCGACCCTGGAGGGGAACGGTTGGAGACCCCTCCCCAAATCAACACAGACCCCTCCCCAAATTCCAGAGACCGCTCCCCAAATTCCCTGAGACCCCTCCCCAAATTCCCAGGGATCCCCAGGACCCCTCCCAAAATCCAGAGACCCCTGGGACTCCCTAAAATCTAGAGACTCCCCCAAAAATCCTGACCCCTCAAACCCCCAGCCCCATTTTTAGGGTCTCCACACCCCCTCGAAGCCCCCCAGCCCCATTTGAGGGTCTCCCCACCCCTCGAAGCCCCCAGACCCATTTTTAGGGTCTCCACACCCTCCCCGAAGCCCCCAGCCCCATTTCTCCCCATACCCAGCAGCCCTTTGGGGGCTCCTCCCCAGCGCTGAGTCATCGCAGCAGCGGGGGCGGGGTCTCCCTGAGCCCCCTCCCCTATTTTGGGGCGGGGGTCTCTGGGGTTCCCCCTGGCGCCCCCCGGGTTTTGGGGGCGGGGGTCGCACGGGAGGGTCTCAGGACTTTTCCAGCTCCTCCATCAGTTTCAGCTGCTGCCGCCGTCATACTCCAGGCGGGTGAACTCCCCGCCGCGACCCCCCCAAATTCCTCCTCCTGGGGGGGCGGGGAGGGGCGGGGGCGGGGGGTTGGGGGGCTCGGCGGGGGTCTGGGGGAGGAGAAAAAGTGAAGACCCCTCCCCATATTTCTCCTCAAAGGGAAAAATTAGGAGGGAAAAAGGAGAGACCCCTCCCCAAAATTATCCTCGAGGTGGGGGGAAAGGGGAGAGACCTCTCTCCAAATTTCTGCTTGAGAGGGGAGAGACCCCTCCCCAAAATTATCCTGGAGGGGGGGAAGGGGAGAGACCCCTCCCCAATTTTTCCCTGGGGTGCTTGAGGTTGATGAGACCCCTCCTCAAGTTTTTAAACCTCCCCTCCCCTCCACCCCAAATTTTGGACTCTTGTATTTTTAGGAGACCCTCCCCAAATTTTGGATCCTCATGAAATTTGGACCCCCTCCCCAAATTTTGGTGTCTTTTCCCATTTTTTGGAGCCCCTCCTAAATTCTGGACCCCTCCCGTTTTCAGGAGCCCCTCCCCAAATTTTAAACCCCTCCCAGATTTTGGACCCTCCCCATTTTCAGGAGCCCCTCCCAAATTTGGGCTCCCCTCACCTGTCCGGGGGCTGCTCCTGCCCCGCCCCCAGAGGCGGCGCTGCCGCAGGGGGGGGAGGGGGCGCGGCGGGGGGGAGGGGTCGGTGTCGTCGAGCTGCGACAGCGACGGGACAGGAGGGGGACAGGGGGACAGGAGGGGACAGGGGGGACAGGAGGTGACATGAGGACATGGGGACAGCCCCGTGTTCCTGTGCCACCATCCCAGTGTCACCAGTGCCACCACCCCAGTTCCTCCCAGTTCCTTGTCCCAGTGCCACCTCCATCCCCTCCCTGTCCCCAGTGTCCCCAGTGTCCCCAGTGTCCCCAGTGTCCCCAATATCCCCTCAATGTCCCCAACATCCCAGTGACCCCAATCCCAAAAATGTCCCCAATGTCCCCCAGTGTCCCCTCAACATCCTCAATCCCCAGTGTCCCCAGTGTCCCCAATGTCCTCAGTGTCCCCAATTCCCTCAGTGTCCCCACTCCCCAATGTCCCCCTTGTCCCCCAACCTCCCAATCCTCCCAGTGTCCCCAATGTCCCCTCAACATCCTCAATCCCCCAGTGTCCCCAATACCCCCAGTGTCCCCAAATTCCCCAATCCCCCAGTGTCCCCAGTGTCCCCAACATCACCAATGTCCCCAATGTCCCCAGTGTCCCCAAAATCCTCAGTCCCCCAGTGTCCCCAATGTCCCCAATCCCTCAGTATCCCCAAATCCCCAATCCCCCAATGTCCCCCCAGTGTCCCCAATCCCTCAGTATCCCCCAAATCCCCAACCCCCCAATGTCCCCCCAGTGTCCCCAGTGTCCCCAATCCTCAGTGTCCCCAATCCCCCCAGTGTCCCCAGTGTCCCCTTACCTTACAGAAGAACCCCACGCTGGCTCGGGCTCCCCATGTCCCCCTCAGTTGGGGACCCCTCCAGCGAGTCCCCTTCTCCTTCCTCCTCCTCTTCCTCCTCCTCCTCTCTCCTCTTCCTCCTCCTCCTCCTGCTGCTGCTGCTGCCCTCGGGCCGGGCCCTTCTCCCAGGGGACAGGGACACGTCGCTGGTGCCGTCCCCGCACGCCCGCGCCCTCAGGGCCCCCTTGGGCGGGGACTCGGGGGGCGCGGGGGGGGGCGGGGGTCTCTGCGGGGGGAGGGGAGAGGGGCGGGGTTAGCCGGGAGCGTCACCAAGTGTAAAATGGGAGCTCGAGTGGGAGGGGAATCAGATGGAATTTGGGTGAAATTGGTGCAAATTTGAGAAAAAAGTGCTCGAATTTGGGTTAAATGGACTCGAATTTGGGTTAAATGAGCTCGAATTGGGGGTTAAATGAGCTCGAATTTGGGTGAAATTGGTGCAAACCTGAATTAAATTAGTTCAAATTTGGGTTAAATAAGATCGAATTTGGGTTAAATAAGCTCGAATTTGGATGAAATTGGTGCAAATCTGAATTAAATAAGTTCAAATTTGGGTTAAATGGACTCGAATTTGGATTAAATGAGCTCGAATTTGGGTTAAGTGAGCTCGAATTTGGGTGAAATTGGTGCAAATCTGAATTAAATTAGTTCAAATTTGGGTGAAATGAGCTCGAATTTGGGTTAAATGAGCTCGAATTTGGGTGAAATTGGTGCAAATTTGAGAAAAAAGAGCTCGAAATTGGGTGAAATGAGCTCGAATTTGGGTGAAATCGGTGCAAATCTGAATTAAATTAGTTCAAATTTGGGTCAAATAAGATCGAATTTGGGTTAAATAAGCTCGAATTTGGGTGAAATTGGTGCAAATCTGAATTAAATTAGTTCAAATTTGGGTGAAATCGGTGCAAATCTGAATTAAATTAGTTCAAATTTGGGTGAAATGAGCTCGAATTTGGGTTAAGTGAGCTCGAATTTGGGTTAAATCGGTGCAAATCTGAATTAAATTAGTTCGAATTTGGGTTAAATGAGCTCGAATTTGGGTTAAATGAGCTCGAATTTAGGTTAAATTCAATCAAATTTGAGAAAAACAGCTCGAATTTGGGTTAAGTGAGCTCGAATTTGGGTGAAATTGGTGCAAATCTGAATTAAATTAGTTCAAATTTGGGTGAAATAAGATCGAATTTGGGGTTAAATGAGCTCGAATTTGGGTTAAATGAGCTCGAATTTGGGTTAAATTGAATCAAATTTGAGAAAAAACAGCTCGATTTTGGGTTAAGTGAGCTCGAATTTGGGTGAAATCGGTGCAAATCTGAATTAAATTAGTTCAAATTTGGGTTAAATTGGTGCAAATCTGAATTAAATTAGTTCAAATTTGGGTGAAATGAGCTCGAATTTGGGTTAAATAAGCTCGAATTTGGGTGAAATCGGTGCAAATCTGAATTAAATTAGTTCAAATTTGGGTTAAATAAACTCGAATTTGGGTTAAATTGGTGCAAATTTGAGAAAAAAGTGCTCAAATTTGGGTGAAATGAGCTCGAATTTGGGTGAAATAAGCTCGAATTTGGGTGAAATCGGTGCAAATCTGAATTAAATTAGTTCAAATTTGGGTTAAATGAGCTCGAATTTGGGTTAAATGAGCTCGAATTTGGGTTAAATTGAATCAAATTTGAGAAAAAAGTGCTCAAATTTGGGTTAAATGAGTTCGAATTTGGGTGAAATTGGTGCAAATTTGAGATAAATGAGCTCGAATTTGGGTGAAATGAGCTCGAATTTGGGTTAAATGAGCACGAATTTGGGTGAAATTGGTGCAAATCTGAATTAAATTAGCTTGAATTTGGGTTAAATGAGCTCGAATTTGGGTGAAATTGGTGCAAATCTGAATTAAATTAGTTCAAATTTGGGTTAAATAAGCTCGAATTTGGGTTAAATGAGCTCGAATTTGGGTGAAATTGGTGCAAATTTGAGAAAGATGAGCTCGAATTTGGGTTAAATTTAAGAAAATTGAATTTAATAGACCCAAATTTGAGTTAAACCCAAATCTGAGTTAAACCAGCCCAAATCTGACCAGAATCACCCCAAATTTCCTCAAATCTGACTGGAATTTCTCCAAATCTGACCCGAATTTCCTCAAATCTGACCCGAATCACCCCAAAACTGACCTGAATTTCCTCAAAACTGACCCGAAATTACCCAAATCCGACCCGAATTTCTCCAAATCTGACCCGAATTTCTCCAAATCTGACCCGATTTTCCCCAAATTTTCCCCAAATGTGATCCGAATTTCTCCAAATCCGACTGGAATTTCCCCAAATCCGACAGGAATTTCCCCAAATCTGACTCAAATTTTACTCAAATCTGACTCAAATCACCTCAAATCCGACCGGAATTTCTCCAAATCCGACAGGAATTTCTCCAAATCTGACCCGAATTTCTCCAAATCTGACTCGAATTTCTACAAATCCGACCGGAATTTCTCCAAATCCGACCAGAATCAGACCCGAATTTCCCCAAATCCGACCCGAATTTTACTCCCCCCTCACCTCGGGCTGCTCCCGCTCCCGCCCGTCAGCGAAGCGCAGCGAGCGAAATCTGACCCGAATTTCTCCATATCTGACCCGAATTTCCATAAATCTGACCCGAATTTCTCCAAATCTTCCCCAAATCTGATCCGAATTTCTCCAAATCCGACCCGAATCTCCCCAAATCCGACCCCAAATCCCACCCCAAATCCTCACCTCGGGCTGCTCCCGCTCCCGCTCCTGCCCGTCGGCCGAAGCGCAGCGAGTGAAATCTGACCCGAATTTCCCCAAATTTTACCCAAATCTGACCCGAATTTCTCCAAATCCGACCCGAAATTTCCCAAATCTGATCTGAATTTCCTCAAATCCGACCGGAATTTCCACAAATCCGACCGGAATTTCTCCAAAATCCGACCGGAATTTCTCCAAATCCGACCCGAATTCCCCCACATTCTCCCCAAATCTGATCCGAATTTCTCCAAATGCGACCCGAATCTCCCCAAATCGCACCTCAAATCCTCACCTCGGGCTGCTCCCGCTCCTGCCCGTCGGCGAAGCGCAGCGAGCTAAATCTGACCCGAATTTCCCCAAATTTTACCCAAATCTGACCCGAAATTCCCCAAATCCGACCGGAATTTCTCCAAATCCGACCCGAATTTCCCCAAATCCGACCGGAATTTCTCCAAATCCGACCGAATTTCCACAAATCCGACCGGAATTTCTCCAAATCCGACCGGAATTTCTCCAAATCCGACCGGAATTTCTCCAAATCCGACCCGAATTTCCACAAATCCGACCGGAATTTCTCCAAATCTTACTCGAATTTCCCCAAATTTTCCCCAAATCTGACCCGAATTTCCCCAAATTTTCCCCAAATCTCCCCAAATCCTCACCTCGGGCTGCTCCCGCTCCCGCTCCTGCCCGTCGGCGAAGCGCAGCGAGCGAAATCCGACCCGAATTTCCCCAAATCTCCCCAAATCTCCCCAAATCCTCACCTCGGGCTGCTCCTGCTCCTGCCCGTCGGCGAAGCGCAGCGAGCTGCGGGTCTGCACGGGCACCTGGCTGGCGAAGCGCCGCAGGTGCGGCAGCGTGTCCACGTCGTGGGGAGGGGTCAGCACGCGGGTCAGGGGCGGCAGCCGCAGCTCGGCGGGCCGGGGTCTCCTCGGGCTGCGCGGCGGCGCTTTCCGAGTCCCTCCACTCGCGACTATCGCGACAGAACCGGCGGTTCCCGCTGCCGGTGTCGGATTTCCCGCGTTGCCGCTGTTGGTGGTTCCTCCTCCTCCTCCTTTCCGAGCGGGTGCTGGTGAACCCGGGGCGGTTTTTTGGGGGGTTTTGGAGGATTTGGGGAGGGGGATCACCCACGCCTGGGGGGCTCCGTGGGGTCGCTGCTCCAGCAAGAGCCGCTCCTGCTGCTGAGTCAAGCGCTGCATGTCCAGCTGCAGCGAGCTCAGCGCCGCGCTCAGCCTGGCCACCGCCGCCTCGTACTGAGCGCCTTGAGGAGGTTTTTGCGAAGCCCCCAGACTCAATTCATCCTCGGCAGGAGCCGGAGGTGAAGCCCCCTCCTCGTTTTGCAAGCGCTGCAAAGCGTTCTGCCCCAAACGCTGGCGGTGCTTGGCGAAAATGGCCTCGATCCGTTTTTTCTGAGCCTCGATGGCGCGGCGTTTCTCCTCCAGACGCGCTCCCAGCTGGTTCATCTCGGCGCTGAGACCCCCACCCATTTCTGGGGACCCCCGGCGTGCTGGAGACCCCCCTAAATCGGAGGCGCCGCCCAAATTGGAATTGGGGGCGTGGCGTTGGTGGCTTCCTCCAATTTTTTTTGCGCTCTGCGAAGCTGGTCATGGGGCGAGCCGGGTTTTGGGGGTCCCAGGTGGGTTTTGGGGGTCCCAGGTGGATTTTGGAGGGTTTTAGGGGATTTTGGGGGTTTTCGGCGGGTTTTGGAGGTTTTCAGGCGGGTTTTGAGGCTCGGGGAGTGAAGGAAAAAAGGCCGGGCGCTCCGTCGGGGAGGAGGCGCTCGGAGCTGTGGATGATCTGCAGCGCCTCCTCGATGCTGGGGGCTCGGGGGCTCGGCGACACCGTTGGGGACACTCGGGGGGCGGGGGTGGCGCGGAGGGGGCGGCGGGGGGAGGGGCGAGGCTGTCGGAGCTGGCCGAGCGGGCGAGGGTCCCCGCCGGGACCCCCACGGGGTTGCCCATGACGATGTCGACGTCGCTGTCGAGGCCGAAGGGGATGCTGAAGGAGACGGCTTGGGACAGAGGGTGGCTGTGAAAAGGATTTTGGGGTTTTTTTTTTAGGGGGGACACCCCAAAAGTGTCGCTGAGGTGTCCCCAAAATGCCTCAGAGGAAATTTGTACCCGAGTTGGGGCGAAGTTGCCGCGGATTTGAGGCGAAATCTGAGAGAAATCTGAGAGAAATCTGAGAGATTTCGGACTCAAATCGCCCCAAATTGGACTTGAATCACCCCAAAACTGACCCGTCACCCCAAATCCGACCCCAAACTGACCCAAATTATCCCAAATTGTCACAAATCCGACCCCAAACTGACCCAAATTATCCCAAAACTGACCCAAATCGTCCCAAATTGTCACAAATCGCCCCAAAACTGACCCAAGTCACCCCAAAATTGTCCCAAATCCGACCCCAAACTGACCCAAATCACCCCAAATCCGACCCCAAACTGACTCGAATTATCCCAAAACTGACCCAAAACTGACCCAAAATTGTCCCAAATCCGACCCCAAACTGACTCAAATTATCCCAAATTGTCACAAATCGCCCCAAATCTGACCCAAAATTGACCCAAAATGACCCAAACCTGACCCAAATCGTCCCAAATTGTCACCAATCGCCCCAAATTTGACCCAAAACTGACCCAAATCTTCCCAAATCTGCCCCAAATCCGACCCAAAATTGACCCAAATTATCCCAAATTGTCACAAATCGCCCCAAATCCGACCCCAAAATTGACCCAAATCCGACCCAAATCTGACCCAAAACTGACCCAAATTATCCCAAAACTGACCCAAAATGACCCAAATCAAACCCAAATCAGCCCAAATTTGACTCAAATCCCCCCAGATCCCATTGGGACCCCCAAAATCCCCCAGGACCCCCCAAAATCCCCCCAGACCCCCAAACTCCCATTGGGACCCCCAAAATCCCACTGGGACCCCCCAAACCCCCCAGGACCCCCTAAATTTCTCAGGACTCCCCAAAATTCTTCAGGACCCCAAAAATCCCCCCAGGACCCCCCAAAATCCCACTGGGACACCCCCCAAACCCCCCAGGACCCCCAAAAATCCCCCAGGACCCCCCAAAATCCCACTGGGACACCCCCAAACCCCCAGGATCCCCCAAAACCCCCCGGACCCCTCAAAATCCCCCCAGGACCCCCAAAATTCCCCTCCCCCCTCACCTGAGGGGTCTCTTGCTCCAGCCCCTCCCGAGGGCGCCGCCGTGGGGGAGGGGGAGGGGAGTGGGGAGGAGACCTGGTGGGGAGGGGGAGGAAATGGGGTCACCCCAGACCCCCAAAAGACCCCCCCAAAAAAAACATCCCAGGGCCCCCAAAAATCACCTCCCAAAAATCCTCAAAATTTCAGGAATTCCCTCAGGATCCCCTCCCAAAAAATCCAAAATTTCCCCAAATTCCCCTACAAAATCCCACCCAGGACCCTCCAAAATCATCCCAGGATTCCCCAAATTCCCACCCAGGACCCCCAAAATCATCCCAGGACCCCCAAAATCACCTCTCAAAACACCCCAAAACCCCCAAAAATTTCAGGAATTCCCTCAGGATCCCCTCCCAAAAATCCAAAATTTCCCAAATTCCCCCAAAATCCCACCCAGGACCCCCAAAATCCCACCCAGGACCCCCAAAATCATCCCAGGACCCCAAAATCACCTCCCAAAAATCCTCAAAAATTTCAGGAATTCCCTCAGGATCCCCTCCCCAAAAATCCAAAATTTCCCCAAATTTCCCCCAAAATCCCACTCAGGACCCCCAAAAATTCCTCCAGGACCCCCAAAATCATCCCAGGACCCCCCAAAATCATCCCAGGACCCCCAAAATCATCCCAGGGCCCCCAAAATTCCTCCAGGACCCCCAAAATCCTTTCAGGATCCCCAAAAATCTCCATGACCCCCAAAATCCCACCCAGGACCCCCAAAATATCCCCAGGACCCCAAAATCTTTAAAGACCTCCCAAATCCCATCCAGGACCCCCCAAAATCCTCCAGGGCCCCCAAAATCACCCCCAGGACCCCCAAATTCCCCCAAGACCCCCAAACCCCCCCAAATCCTCCAGGGCCCCCAAAATTCCACCCAGGACCCCCAAAATCCCACCCAGGACCCCCAAAATTCCTCCAGGACTCCCCAAAATCCCACCCAGGACCCTCAAAATCCTCAAAGACCCCCCAAAATCTCCCCAGGACCCCCAAAATATCCCCAGGATTCCCCAAATTCCCCAGCACCCCCAAAATCCCACCCAGGAGCCCCAAAATCACCCCAAGACTCCCCAAAATCCCACCCAGGACCCCCAAAAATTCCTCCAGGACCCCCAAAATCTCACCCAGGACCCCCAAATTCCCCCAAGACCCCCAAACCCCCCCAAATTCTCCAGGGTTCCCCAAAATCAACCCAGGACCCTCAAAATCCCACCCAGGACCCCCAAAATATCCCCAGGACGCCCCAAAATCCCTCCCTGAGCCCACCCAGCCCCCTCCCCAAATTTGGGGTCTCACCTGGGGCTGCCCCCCCTGCAGCAGGGGTGCCGGAAGTTGAAGCCAGGGGAGCTGTGGGGGAGGGGGGGTGAAATTGGGGTGAAAAACCCCAAAATTCTCCAAAAGAAACAAAATCTCCCCCAAAATCTTCCCCAAAACCTGAAAATTTTCTCCCAAAACATCAAATTCCTGCCCCAAAACTCAAAAATTCCCCTCCCAAAATCAAAATCTTCTAAAAATTCCCAAATCCTCCCCCAAAAAAACCCCAAAAATCCCAAAATCCCCCCAAAAAACCCCAAATTCACTTAAAAACCCCAAATCCCCCCCCCCAAAAAAGCCAAAAACCCCAAAATCTCCCAAAAACCCAAATCCCCCCAAAAACCCCAAAAATCCCCAAAATCTCAAAATCCCCCAAAAACCCCAAAATCTCCCAAAAAATCACAAAAACCTCCCAAAATTCCCGAATTTTCCCCAAAAATCTCCCAAAAATCCCAAAATCTCCCCCAAAAACCCCCAAAATATTCTAAAAAACCCCCAAAAAACCCCAAAAATCCCAAAATCTCCCCAAAAGCCCCCAAAAAAACCCAAAAACCCCAAAAATTTCCCAAAAACCCCCAATAAAACCCAAAAAAACCCAAAAATCCCCAAAATCCCCAAATCCCCCAAAAACCCCAAAATCCCCCAAAATCCCCCCAACCCCCACCTGCTTTTTGGGGCTGGGGGGCGTCACCGGCAGCTGGAGATTCTGGGGGGGGAGGGGCAACATTGGAAAGCGTCCCCCCAAAATTTGGGGTGTCACGACCCCCAAATATTTTGGGACCCCTCCCCAAAATTTGGGGTCCCTTCAATCTCCCCCCTCAATTTTTGGGTTCCCATTTTAGGACCCCCCACCCCTAAATTTTGGGACCCCTCCCCATTTTCGGGGTCCCCCTCCCCATTTTTGGGGTGTCACCCCCCAAATTTTAAGACCCCTCCCCATTTTTGGGGTCCCCCTCCCCATTTGAGCCCCCCTCCCCATTTTTGGGCCCCCAAACTCTGTGACCCCTCCCCAGTTTCGGGCCCCCCTCCCCATTTTTGGGATCCCCCTCCCCATTTTTGGGCCCCCCAAACTCTGTGACCCCTCCCCATTTTGGGCCCCCCTCCCCATTTTCGGGGTCCCTCACCTACGCCCCCCCCCAGCCGCCCGGGGGTGACGAAGGGGGTCTGAGCACCTCGAAGCACAGGAACAGCTCGGCCAGGAACGCCCCCACGTTCAGCTGGGGGCAGGGGCACCAGTATGGACCAGTATGGACCAGTACGGACCAGTACGGACCAGTACGGACCAGTATAGACCAGGATCCCCCAGTTTATCCCAGTTTGTCCCAGTTTATCCCCAGTTTCCTCCTCAGAACTGCCATCTTTCTCCCAGTCCCTTCCATTGCTCCCAGTCCCTCCCAGTTCACCCAGTTTCCTCCAGTTTCTCCCAGTTTATCCCAGACTCTCCCAGTTTCTCTCACTAACTCAGTTTAACCCAGTTTTCCCCAGTTTAACCCAGTTTTCCCCAGTTTAACCCTGTTTCTCCCCAGCTTCCCCTCAGGACGGCCGCCATCTTGCCCCATTGCCCTCACTGCCCTCATTCACTCCCAGTTTACTTCAATTTCCCCAGTTTGCCCAGTTTATCCCAGTTTACCTCAGTCTTCCCCAGTTTAACCCAGTTTCCCCAGTTTTCCCTCAGTTTTCCCCAGTTTAACCCAGTTTACCCCATTTTCTCCCAGTTTCTCCCCAGCTTCCCCTCAGGACAGCCGCCATCTTGCCCCATTGTCCTCACTGCCCTCATTCACTCCCAGTCTACCCCAATTTCTCCCAGTTTCTCCCAGCTCCTCCCAGTTTCTCCCAGTTTAACCCATTCTGACCCTGTTTCCCCAGTTTAACCATGTTTCTCCCCAATTTAACCCAGTTTTCCCCAGTTTAACCCAGTTTATCCCAGCTTCCCCTCAGGACGGCCGCCATCTTGCGCCATTGCCCTATTGACTCCCAGTCTACCCCGATTTCTCCCAGTTTAACCTAGTTTATCCCAGTTTCCCCAGTTTCCCTCACTCCCCTCTCCAGTTTCTCCCAGTTTCTCCCAGTCTCTCCCAGTTTGTACCTTGAGGGCAGGGCCATGTAGAACAGGTCCTCCACGGCCAGGGGGGCAGCGTGTGCGCAGGTGCCGCGCCCAAACTCCCGCACCAGCCTCCCAATTTATCCCAGTTTCTCCCAGTTTCTCCCAGTTTCTCCCAGTCTCTCCCAGTTTGTACCTTGAGGGCAGGGGCCATGTAGAGCAGGTCCTCCACGGCCAGGGGGGCAGCAGCGTGCGCGAGGTGCCGCGCCCGAACTCCCGCACCAGCCCCAGGTTGTGCAGCCGGTCCGGCAGCTCTAGCCAGTGCCCCAGGCGGATTTCTGGAAAATTCCACCAAAAAAAAAAAAGTTCAACCTCAAAACCGACCCCAAAACATCCATGCTCCCAGTTTAACCCAGTTTAACCCAGTTAATCCCAGTTTAACCCAGTTTAACCCCAGTTTTCCCCTCAGGGCAGCTGCCATTTTCCCTCAGTCCCGCCCCATTGCCCCCAGTCCCTCACATTGCTCCCAGTCCCTCCCAGTTCACTCAGTTTCCTCCCAGGTCACCCAGTTTCCCCAATTTCTCTAGTTTATCCCAGTTTATCCCAGTTTCTCCCAGTTAAACCCAGTTCCCCCAATTTACTCCAGTTTAACCCAGTTTATCCCCAGTTTTCCCCTCAGAACTGGCCGCCATTTTCCCCCATTCCCTCCCATTGCCCCCAGTCCCTCACATTGCTCCCAGTCCTCCCAGTTCACCCAGTTTCCTCCAATTCCTCCCAATTTGTCCCATTTCACCCAGTTTAACCCAGTTTTCCCCAGTTTAACCCAGTTCCCCCAGTTTCTCCCAGTTTAACCCAACTTACCCCAGGTTAACCTAGTTTATCCCCAGTTTTCCCCTCAGATCCGGCCGCCATTTTCCCCCATTCCCTCCCATTGGCCCCAGTCCCTCCTATTGCTCCCAATCCCTCCCAGTTCACCCAGTTTCCTCCAGTTTCTTCCAGTTTGTTCCAGTTTAACCCAGTTTAACCCAGTTTTCCCCAGTTTCTCCCTTTTCTAATATCCCGCCCATGGTGCCCTCAAGTTGGGCCGGTCCAGATCACTGGAAAATTCCAGGACTGGGGGGGGGATCACACCCCAAAAAATACCCCAAAACCCCTCAGATCCCCCTAAAATAAACCCAAAACTCTTCTAAAAAACCCCCAAAACCTTCCTAAGTCTGTCCATTGAAAACTTCCCCCAAAAAAAACCCCGATTTCCTTATGGGACCCCCTCAGGTCCCCCCTCACATTGGTACGGTCCGGCCGCACCACAGCGCCCCCTAGCGGATCTCTACCTCACGGTCTCCTACTTCAAAAAAAAACCTAAAAAAACCCAAAATGCCTCAAATTTCTCCCAAAAAATCTTTTCCTTACCCTCGAGGCGCAGGGATTGGGGGCAGTAGAAGTGAATGGCGGCCGCCAGAACCCCCCCACTGGCCAAATCCTGCAGGCTCCCTCACGGGAGGGAATGGGGGGCGCTGGGGAGGCGCCTTTGTCTTTCCGGTAGCGAATCTGGGCGGAAAATTTGAGGGAAGGGGGTCAAGTGGGTTCCAAAAATCCCAAAATTTCCTTAAATTCCTCAAAAGTGGAAGGCCCCCCAAAAAATTAAAAAGGGGGATTTCATAACCGCAAATGCACTAAAAGTGGAAGGATTCCCCCAAAATAACCCCAAAAATCCCCCCCCCCGAAATGAAAATGGAAGAGTCCACGAAAATCCCCTCAGGGTAAGGAGAAATTGGAGACCCCAAAATTTCCCAAAATCGCCCCAAAATTGGGCAAATTGAGAGAAAAAACTAAAATTATAAAGGGGGTCCACAAAATTCTCCCAGTTTGGGGAAGGGTTGGGGACCCCCCCCAAAACAGCTAATCCCAAAAATAGAGGAATTTCCCCAAAAAATGGTCAAGGGGACCCCAAAATCTCCTCCCAATCCCCCAAAATTCCTCCCACCCCCAAAACAGCGCATGCAAAGGAGAAAACCCTGAATTTTTTTTTTTTTTTTGGGGGGCACAATTTTGGGGGGATCCTACCCTAAAACCCCCAAAAATACCCTGAAAATGCCTCAAAATTCAGATTTTTTTTTTATTTTGGGTGGGATTTTTTTTTGGGGTGTTCAGGATTTTGGGAGGGGTCAAATAGGAGAAAGGGGGGTCCCCTCCCAAATTTTGGATTTTTTTGGGGGGTCCTTACCACCGGAGGTTTATTCCTGATTCCTTCAAACAGAAGGCGATGGCGTGCTGTGGGAAAAAAAGAGTCAGGGGGGCCCCAAAACCCCCCCAGGGACCCCAAAAACGGGCAAGGGACCCCAAAAAATGGAAAGAGCGCCCCAAAAAATGTGGGGGGGGTGAAAATTTGGGGAAATTTGGGGAAAATTTGGGAAAAAACGGGGAAAATTGAGGAAAAAATGGGGAAAAAATGAGGAAAAAATGGGAAAAAAATGAGGAAAAAATGGGAAAAATTACATTTAAAGAGGAATAAAAGGAAACAAAAAACTAAAATTGGGGCGGGGTCCTGAAAAATTTGGAGTGGGGAAAATTGGGGGAAATTTTGGGAAAAATTTGGGAAAAAATGGGAAAATTGAGAAAAAATTCGGAAAAAATGGGGAAAAAATTGGGGGAAAAATGAGGGAAAAATGGGAAAAAAATACATTTAAAGAGGAATATAATGAAACAAAAAACTAAAATTGGGGAGGGGTCCTGAAAAAGTTGGAATAGGGAAAATTTTGGAGAAAATTTTGGGAGAAAATGGGAAAATTGAGAAAAAATTGGGAAAAAATGAG
The DNA here is from genome assembly GCA_034336685.1 of Luscinia luscinia. Lineage (NCBI taxonomy): Eukaryota > Metazoa > Chordata > Aves > Passeriformes > Muscicapidae > Luscinia > Luscinia luscinia. The sequence continues at coordinate 23,571 of JAKWBO010000050.1, forward strand.
GAAAAAATGGGGGGGAAATGAGGAAAAAATTAGGAAAAAAATGGATTTAAAGAGAAATAAAATGAAAAAAACTAAAATTGGGGAGGGGTCCTGAAAAAGTTGGAATAGGGAAAACTTTGGGAAATTTTGGGGAAATTTTGGGAAAAATTTGGGAGAAAATGTGGAAAACTGAGAAAAAAATTGGGAAAAAATTGGGGAAAAATGGGGGAAAAATGAGGAAAAATGGGAAAAAATACATTTAAAGAGGAATAAAAGGAAACAAAAACTAAAATTGGGGAGGGGTCCTGAAAAAGTTGGAATAGGGAAAATTTTGGGAAATTTTGGGAAAAAATGGGGAAAAAACGGAAAAATTGAGAAAAAAATTGGGAAAAATGGGGGAAAAATGGGGAAAAAATGAGGAAAAAATGAGGAAAAAATGAGGAAAAATGGATTTAAAAAGGAAAAAAGGACAAAAACTAAAATTGGGAGGGGTCCCCAAAATTTAAGAAGGGACCCCAAAATTCAGGAGGGAACCCCCCAAAAAATGGGAAGGTCCCAAAAAATCCCAAAATTTGGGGTGGAAAAATTTTTAGAAATCCCCAAAAATCCTTTAAAAAATTCCCAAAATTGATCCTTAAAATTTGTGGGGGGGTCCCCGAGCCCCTCCCAACCCCAGGTCATGCCCTCCCCTTTTCATGCCCCTCCCCCCATGCAGCTACGTGCCCCTCCCCCCCTCCCAAAATTCGACGCAAGACACAGAAAAGGGGGGGGGGGGAGGGGCAGATGTAGGGGGGAGGGGCGGATGCTGGGGGTCAAACCCCCCAAAAAAAAAAAATTTGGGGAGGTCCCAGAAACCCCAAAAGTTTTGGGGGATTTAAAATTTTTTTCAATTTTTTTCAATTTTAAAACTTTTTTCTTAATTTTTAAAATTTTTCAAAATTTTTTCTTTTTTTTTTTATTTTTTTAAATTTTTTCTTAATTTTTAGAATTTTCTAAAAATTTTTGGAATTATTTCTTGGAATTTTTGGGGATTTTTAAAAATTTTTTGGAGATTTTTTCCCATCCTTTTCCATTTTTCCCAATTTTTAAATATTTTTCCATTTTTCAATTTTTTCCAATTTTTTGGATTTTTAAAAATTGTTTTGGAACTTTTTTTAGATTTTCTTTGTGCTTTTTTCAATCTTTATCCCATTTTTTCTCCAAATTTTTTCCAATTTTTAAATGTTTTTTTACGTTTTTTTCCCCTATTTTCAAATTTTCTCTTTTTTCAGTTTTTGGGGTTGTGGGGTTTTTTTTAGAACTTTTTTGGATTTTTTGGGGGAGTTTTTTCCCAATATTTTTCCAAATTTTTTCCAATTTAAAAAAAATTTTTTTTTCTTCTCCAAATTTTTTCCCTTTTTCCCCATTATTTCCATTATTTTCCCATTTTTCCCATTTTTTCCAAATTTTTCAATTTTCCCATTTTCTCCAACCCCCAAATTTTCCCCATTTTTCTCCATTTCCTAAAAAAAAAAAAAAATCCATTTTTTCCTCATTTTCCCCATTTTTTCCCTATTTATTCCCTTTTTTTTCCCCATTGTTCCCATTTTCTTCCAAGTTTTTCATTTTTTCCCCATTTTTTCCCCATTTTTCCCAATTTCCCCCAAATTTTCCCCCTTTTCTCCATTTTCTAAGGAAAAAAAAAATAAATTTTTCCCCATTTATCCCTTTTTTCCATTTTTTCAAATTTTTTTCATTTTTTCCATATTTATTCCCTTTTTTCTTCATTTATTTCCTTTTTTCCATTTCTCCCATTTTTTTCCAAATTTTTCATTTTTTCCCCATTTTTTCCCTATTTCCCCCAAATTTTCCCCCTTTTCTCAATTTCCTAAAAAGAAAAAAATCCATTTTTCCCTTTTTTCCCCCCTATTTATTCCCTTTTTTTTCCCCATTTTTTTCAATTTTTTTTCTTTTTTTTCCCATTTTTTCCCCACTTCTTAAAAAAAAAATTCCATTTTTCTTTTCCCCCCAGCATCCCTCAAACCTCCAAAACTCAAAATGGGGAGAAATCCATGCCAGACAAATTTTGGGGGAAAGGAATTTAAAACTTTCCCCCCCTCCAAAATTTAGGAAGCAGCCAGGAAAGGGTTAAAAGTGACATTTTGGGGTGAAAAATGAGAATTTTGGGAGAGCAAAGCCGCCACTTACGGGCACCAACTTCCAGTACCAGCGGGTGGGACACTGAGAAAAGAGGGGGGGTCAGCAGAGAGGGGGAGGGGCCCCGGGAGGGGGGGAGGGACCCCAAAGGGCACCGAGAGAGCCCCAGAGCGAGGGGGGAGGGGAGAGAAAAGGAGAGGGGGAAAGGGAATTTTGGGGTGAAATTGGGATTTTTTTGGGGAAATTTTGGGATTTTTTTCTGATTTTTTAGAGGATTTTTTGGGGTTTTTTTCTGATTTTTTTGAGGATTTTTTGGGGTTTTTTTCATGTTTTTAGGGAGATTTTTAGAGGAATTTTTGGGATTTTTTTTGGCTTTTTTTCTGATTTTTTGAGAATTTTTTTGGATTGTTTTAGGATTTTTTGGGATTTTTTTTCTGATTTTTTTGAGAATTTTTTGAGAATTTTTTGGGGATTTTTTCTGATTTTTTTTGAGGCTTTTTGGGGATTTTTTTCTGATTTTTTTCTGATTTTTTGAGATTTTTAGATTTTTTTGGGGGGATTTTTTGGGATTTTTTTTCTGATTTTTTTAGGATTTTCTGGGATTTTTTTAGGTTTTGGGATTTTTTTGGGATTTTTTTGGGATTTTTTTCTGATCTTTTTGAGAATTTTTTGGATTTTTTTGAGAATTTTTTGGATTTTTTTAGGATTTTTGGATTTTTTTTAGGATTTTTTGGGATTTTTTCCAGGATTTTTTAGGATTTTTGGGATTTTTTGGGGAGTTTTTTAGGATTTTTTTAGGATTGTTGGGGATTTTTTTAGGATTTTTTGGGGATTTTTTTCTGATTTTTTTCAGCTTTTTTTTGGATTTTTTGAGAATTTTTTTGGATTTTTTGGGATTTTTTGGGGATTTTTTTCTGATTTTTTGAGATTTTTTTTTTTTTTTTGGGATTTTTAAGGATTTTTTAGGATTTTTAGGATTTTTTCAGATTTTTTTTCTGATTTTTTTGAGAATTTTTTTATTTTTTTAGGATTTTTGGGATTTTTTTCTGATTTTTGGGGATTTTTGCCGATTTTTTGCCGATTTTTTCGTGATTTTTACACGAATTTTTAACCAAACTTTTGATTTTTTTTTCCATTTTTAACATTTTCACCGCCATTTTTAGGCCAAAAATGACAATTTTGAAGACATTTTTCTGGGATTTTTGGGAAATTTTTGTTGATTTTTAGGGATTTTTTGAGATTTAACTGGAAATTTTGGGGAATTTTTGAGGAACTTTTTGCTGAATTATTGGGAATTTTGTTGTTGATTTTGGGGATTTTTTGGGAATTTTTTGTTGATTTTTGGGATTTTTTTTCCTGATTTTTAGGGGATTTTTAAGGGATTTTTGGGGGGATTTTTGGGGAATTTTTTGCCGATTTTTGGATTATTTTTTTTCCATTTTTAACATTTTCCCCACCATTTTTGGGCCAAAAAATAACAATTTTGGGGACATTTTTCTGGGATATTTGGGGAATTTTCTGTTAATTTTTTAGGGATTTTTGTGAGTTTTTTGCCGATTTTTCCGCGATTTTTACACGAATTTTTAACCAAACTTCTGATTATTTTTTTTGCATTTTTAACATTTTCCCCACCATTTTTGGGCCAAAAAAATGACAATTTTGACATTTCCAACCCCCCAAATTTCACCAACCTTATGGGCACAAGCTGGGGGGGCTGAAGAAGATTCGGGGACCCCCAAATTTTGGGGCGTCCCCCCTCCCTCTTTTTCGGTGCTTTCCTGCAATTTCCTATTCACCTGTAAAAAAATATTAAAATTTTTTAAAAATTCAAATTTTGGACCAAAAAAAAACCCCAAAAATCAGAACTTACCGTGTCCAACCACGCCAAAATTTTGGGTTCCCAGGATTGGGGTCCCTGGGGGGCTCCTGGGGGGGTCCCCAAAGTTTTGGTGGCTTCAGTGACGAAGGCGGCCATGAGGGAATCGATCAGCGCCAGGTGGGCGGCCTGGGGGGAGGGGAAAGTGGGGGGTTGGGGAAATTTGGGAAATTTGGGGATTTAGGAAATTTTGGGGATTTTTTTGGAATTTTTTGATGATTTTTGGGATTTTTTGGGAATTTTTGGTGATTTTTGGGATTTTTTTGGTGATTTTTTGGGATTTTTTGGGATTTTTTATTTTTTATTTTTTGGGATTTTTGGGGATTTTTTGGGATTTTATTTTAATTTTTGGGGATTTTTGGGATTTTTTTGGGGATTTTGAGGATTTTTTGAGATTTTTGGTGATTTTTTCGGGATCTTTTTGATGACTTTTAGAATTTTCTGAATTTTTTTTTTTGGGAATTTTTTGTTGATTTTTGGAGATTTTTTTGGAATTTGTTAAGATTTTGGGGGATTTTTGAGGATTTTTGGGAATTTTTGATGATTTTTTGGGATTGTTTCTGGACTTTTGTAAGGATTTTTGGGGATCTTTTTGGGATTTTTCCGGATTTTTTCTGAATTTTAATTATTTGGGAATTTTTTGGGACTTTTTTTGGGGATTTTGGGGGATATTTGGGGAATTTTTTGAATTTTTGGTGATTTTTTGGGATTTTTGGGAATTTTTTGGTGATTTTTGGGATTTTTTGGGGATTTTGGGATTTTGGGATTTTTTTTATTTTTTATTTTTGGGATTTTTGGTGATTTTTTAAATTTTTTTTTATTTTTGGGGACTTTTGGGATTTTTTGATTTTTTTATTTTTGAGGATTTTTGGGGATTTTGATGGTATTTTTTGCGGTTTTTGGGGATTTTTGGAGATTTTTGAATCCTGGAATTTTTTTATTTTTGGGAACTTTTGTTGATTTTGGAGATAATTTTGGAATTTGTTAAGATTTCTGGGGATTTTTGAATGATTTTTGGAATCTTTGATGATTTTTTGGGATTTTTGAATATTTTGAGAATTTTTGAGAATTCTTCTTATTTTTGGGGATTTTTTGTTGATTTTTGGGGATTTTTTTGGATTTTTTTAAATTTGTTGAGATTTTTGGGGATTTTTTGGGGATTTTTTGGGATTTTTGGGTATTTTATTGGATTTTTGGATTTTTTTGAATTTTTGGATTTTTGGATGGATTTTTGGATTTTGGGGATTTTTGGGGATTTTTGGGGATTTTTTTGAGATTTCTTGGTGATTTTTGGAAGATTTTGGGGGATTTTTGGGGATTTTTTGAATTTTTGAGAATTATTTTATTTTTTGGGGATTTTTTTGTTGATTATTTGGGATATTTTGGGAATTTTTGGTCATTTTGGGGGATTTTTGAGATTTTTGGTGGAACTTTTAGGATTTTTGGGATTTTGGGTATTTTTTGGAATTTTTTGAGGATTTTTTTATTTTTGGCGGACTTTTTGGTGGTTTTTGGGAATTTTTTGACATTTTGGGGGATTTTCAGGTGATTTTGGGGATATTATTGAGCCGATTTTTGCGGATTTTTAAGAATTTTTTGGATTTCTTTTAAATTTCTTTGGAATTTTGGGTCATTTTTGGGTTTTGATTTTTTTATTTTTTGGCAATTTTTTGGGCAATTTTTTGGATTTTTTGTGATTTTTTTGTGATTTTTTGGTGATTTTTCGGGTAATTCTCGGGGATATTTTTCGGAAGGGCGTGGCCGGGATATGACCCCACGAGGTGGGCGTGGCTTGTACCGGGCTCAGGATCGCCCTGAGCCAATTAACGCAAATTAATTAACGGCACTAATTAATGCAGGTCAGGGTTAACGAGATCAGTGAGATCAGTGAGACGGCTCCCAGTAACTCCCAGTATCATCCCCGTAACTCCCAGTAACTCCCAGTATCCCTTTAACTGTCTCCCAGTCCCTCCCAGTCCCCCCAAATCGTTCCCAGTCCCCTCCCAGTCCATTCCAGCCCCCCAAATCTCTCCCAGTACCTCCCAGTGCATCCCAGTTGCACATAAACCCCTCTCAGTCCCTCCCAGTACCCTTCAATCCCCTCCCAGTCCATCCCAGTCCCTCCCAGTATCTTCCAGTCCACCTGAAACCCCTCCCAGTCTTCCCCAAACACTTCCCAGTCCCTCCCAGTGCATCCCAGTTCCACATAAACCCCTCCCAGTCCCCCAGTCTCCCCCAAACACTTCCCAGTCCCTCCCAGTGCATCCCAGTCCCACATAAACCCCTCCCAGTCCCTCCCAGTTCCCTCCCAGTCCATCCCAGTCCACCCCAAACCCCGCCCAGTCCCTCCCAGTCCCTCCCAGTCCCACATAAACCCCTCACAGTCCCTCCCAGTACCCTTCTAATCCCCTCCCAGTCCCTCCCAGTACCCTTCAATCCCCTCCCAGTGCATCCCAGTTCCACATAAACCCCTCCCAGTCCCTCCCAGTCCCCCCCATTCTCCCCCAAACCCCTCCCAGTCCCCTCCCAGTGCATCCCAGTCCATCCCAGTCCCTCCCAGTCCCTCCCAGTATCTCCCAGTATCTCCCAGTCCACCCCAAACCCCTCCCAGTCCCCCTCAAACCCCTCCCAGTCCAGCCCAGTGCCCCTCAAACCCCTCCCAGTCCCCCCAAACCCCTCCCAGTTCCTCCCAGTCCATCCCAGTCCCTCCCAGTCCCCCCCAGTTCCCTCTCAGTCTATCCCAGTGCATCCCAGTCCTCCCAGTTGCCTCCCAGTCCCTCCCAGTATCTCCCAGTCCATCCCAGTCCCTCCCAGTATCTCCCAGTCCACCCCAAACCCCTCCCAGTCCATCCCAGTTGCACATAAACCCCTCCCAGTCCCTCCCAGTTCCCCTCCCAGTCTATCCCAGTCCATACCAAACACTTCCCAGTTCCCTCCCAGTCCCCCCAGTCCCTCCCAGTACCCTTCAATTCCCTCCCAGTGCATCCCAGTTCCACATAAACCCCTCCCAGTCCCTCCCAGTCCCTCCCAGTCCCCCAATACCCTTCAATTCCCTCCCAGTGCATCCCAGTTCCACATAAACCCCTCCCAGTTCCTCCCAGTCCCCCATTCTCCCCCAAACCCCTCCCAGTCCCCTCCCAGTGCATCCCAGTCCATCCCAGTCCCTCCCAGTCCCTCCCAGTATCTCCCAGTCCACCCCAAACCCCTCCCAGTCCCCCTCAAACCCCTCCCAGTCCAGCCCAGTGCCCCCAAACCCCTCCCAGTCCCCCCCAAACCCCCTCCCAGTTCCCCCAAACCCCCTCCCAGTCCCTCCCCAGTCCATCCCAGTCCCTCCCAGTCCCTCCCAGTATCTCCCAGTATCTCCCAGTCCACCCCAAACCACTCCCAGTCCCCCTCAAACCCCCTCCCAGTCCAGCCCAGTGCCCCCAAAACCCTCCCAGTCCCCCAAACCCCTCCCAGTTCCCTCCCAGTCCATCCCAGTCCCCCCAGTTCCCTCTCAGTCTATCCCAGTGCATCCCAGTCCTCCCAGTTCCCTCCCAGTCCCTCCCAGTATCTCCCCAGTCCATCCCAGTCCCTCCCAGTATCTCCCAGTCCACCCCAAACCCCTCCCAGTCCATCCCAGTTGCACATAAACCCTCCCAGTCCCTCCCAGTTCCCTCCCAGTCTATCCCAGTCCATCCCAAACACTTCCCAGTCCCTCTCAGTCCCCCCCAATCCCCTCCCAGTCCAGCCCAGTGCCCCCCAAACCCCTCCCAGTTCCCTCCCACTCCCTCCCAGTCCCCCCAAACCCCTCCCAGTCCCCCCAGTCCCTCCCAGTCCCCCCAGTACCATCCGGATGGGTCTCTGCTGCAGGTCCTGCACCCGCACCGGGACCCCCCCTGCAGTTTGGGGGGACCCTGCGCCGCCAGCAGCGCCAGCAGCGCCCCAGATCGCGGGGGGCGGGGCCTGCCTGGGGGCGGGGCCTGGGCGGTGGGCGTGGTTCCAGTGGGCGTGGCTCCAATTGTGGGCGTGGCCCCGGTGGGCGTGGCCCCGGTGGGCGTGGCCAGCGCGTGGCGCCAGGCGCTGCAGTAAAGCTCCGCCCCAGCAGCAGCCGCTCCACCGGCGGCTTCAGGTGCTCCTGCGAGTATTGGTCGGTGTAGAACGGGTCCCGCAGCTCCTCGGGGACGTTGGCTGGGGAAAAAATGGGAGATTTGGGTGAAAATGGGGAAAAATGGGGATTTTGGGGGAAAAAATGGGAATTTTAGGTGAAAAAATGGGTTAAAAATGGGAAAAAATGGGTTAAAAATGGGTTAAAAATGGGTTAAAAATGGGTTAAAAATGGGTTAAAAATGGGAAATTTGAGGGGAAAAACGAGAAATTTGGGGTGAAAAAAATGGGGAATTTAGGTGAAAAATGGCAATTTTAGGTGAAAAAAATGGGTTAAAAATGGGTTAAAAATGGGAAATTTGAAGGGGAAAAACGAGAAATTTGGGTGGAAAAATGGGTTAAAAATGGGAAAAATGGGTTTAAAAATGGGTCCAAAACTGAGAAATTTGGGTGAAAAATGGGTTAAAAAGGGGAAAAATGGGTCAGCCAAGGGCAAGGGGACACGGGGTCGGTGTAGAACGGGTCCCGCAGCTCCTCGGGGACGTTGGCTGGGGGAAAAAATGGGAGATTTGGGTGAAAATGGGGAATTTGGGGGAAAAAATGGGGATTTTAGGTGAAAAAAATGGCGATTTTAGGTGAAAAAATGGCGATTTTAGGTGAAAAAATGGGTTAAAAATGGGAAAAAATGGGTTGAAAATCGGCTAAAAATGGGATAAAATGGGGAATTTGGGTGAAAAAAATTGGGATTTGGGGGGAAAAAATGGGAATTTTAGGTGAAAAAATGGGTTAAAAATGGGGAAAAATGAGAAATTTGGGTGAAAAAATGGCACCCATGGGACTCACCTGGGAGCCTCACTCTGTGCTGTGGGACCCTCAGCTGTCCCACAGCACCCATGGGACCCTCACCTGTCCCTCACCTGTCCTGTGGCACCCATGGGAGCCTCACCTGTGCTATGGGACCCTCACCTGTCCCTCACCTGTCGTGTGGCACCCATGGGAGCCTCACCTGCCCTATGGGACCCTCACCTGTGCCACACCTGTCCTATGACACCCATGGGACCTCACCTGTCCTGTGGCACCCATGGGACCCCTCACCTGTCCTATGAAACCCTTACCTGTGTCACAGCACCCATGGGACCCTCACCTGTCTCTCACCTGTCTATGGCACCCTGGGAGCCTCACCTGTCCTGTGGCACCCATGGGACACACCTGGGACCCTCACCTGTCCCATGGGACCCTCACCTGTGCCTCACCTGTCCTATGGCACCCATGGGACCCTCACCTGTCCTGTGGGACCCTCACCTGTGCCACAGCACCCAGGGGACACACCTGGGACACACCTGGGACCCTCACCTGTCCTGTGGGACCCTCACCTGTCCCTCACCTGCCTCTCACCTGCCCCACCCCCAGGGCTCTCAGTCGCTCCCTCCCCACCCGGCCCCTCCCCACCCGGCCCCTCCCCCCCGGCCAAAGAGGCGCCCAAGGGGGGGAGGGGAGGGAAGAACTCTGACCCCTGGGAAGGAAAACACCTGGGGGGCCAAAAACACCTGAGGGGCCAAAAATCACCTGGGGGCCAAAAACACCTGGGGGCAAAAACACCTGGGGGCCCCAAAAACACCTGGGGGCCAAAAATTACCTGGGGGGGCCAAAAATTACCTGAGGGGTCCCAAGAAACACCTGGAGGGGCCAAAAATTATCTGGGGGTCCCAAAAACACCTGGGGGTGCCAAAAAACCTGGGGGTCCCAAAAATTACCTGGGGGGGGGCCAAAAACACCTGGGGGGTCCCCAAAGCACCTGGGGGTCCCAAAAATTACCTGGGGGGGACAAAAAACACCTGGGGGTGCCAAAAATTACCTGGGGGGTCCCAAAAACACCTGGGGTGCCAAAAATTCCTGGGGGTCCCAAAAAACACCTGGGGGTCCCCAAAAATTACCTGGGGGTCCCAAAAATTACCTGGGGGCCAAAAAACACCTGTGGGGTCCCCAAAAATTCAGGGGGTCCAAAAATCACCTGGGGGGACCCAAAAACACCTGGGGGGTGCCAAAAATTACCTGGGGGTCCCAAAATTACCTGGGGTGTCCCAAAAACACCTGGGGGTCCCAAAAAACACCTGGGGGCCCAAAATATACCTGGGGGTCCCCAAAACCTGGAGGGTCCCAAAAAAATTCGGGGGTCCAAAAAACACCTGGGGTGCCAAAAATTACCTGGGGGGGACAAAAACACCTGAGAGGTCCCCAAAAACACCTGGGGGTCCCCAAAAATTCAGGGGGTCCAAAAATCACCTGGAGGGTCCCAAAAATTATCTGGGGGTCCCACAAATTACCTGGGGGTCCCAAAAAACACCTGGGGGTCCCAAATAAATTCGGAGGGGTCCCAAAAATTATCTGGGGGTCCCAAAAACACCTGGAGGGTCCTAAAATTACCTGGGGGGGCCAAAAAACATCTGGGGGGTCCCAAAAAACACCTGGGGGTTCCAAATACACCTGGGGGGTCCCAAAAACACCTGGGGGTTCCAAATACACCTGGGGGTCCCAAAAAACACCTGGGGTGCCAAAATTACCTGAGGGGGTCCCAAAATTACATGGGGGGCCCAAAAAATTCGGGGGCTCCCAAAAACATCTGGAGGGTCCCAAAAATTACTTGGGGGGTCCCAAAAACACCTGGAGGGTCCCAAAAACACCTGGGGGTCCCAAAAACACCTGGGGGTCCCAAAAAACACCTGGAGGGTCCCAAAAACACCTGGGGGTCCCAAAAACATGTGGAGGGTCCCAAAACACCTGGAGGGTCCCCAAAAATTACCTGGGGGGTCCCAAAATCACCTGGAGACTCCCAAAAAATTCGGGGGGTCCCAAAATTACCTGAGGGGGCAAAAACACCTGGGGTGCCAAAAACACCTGGAGGGTCCCAAAAAACACCTGGGGTGCCAAAATTACCTGGGGGTCCCAAAAACATCTGGAGGGTTCCCAAAAACACCTGGGGGTCCCAAAAACATCTGGAGGGTCCCAAAATTACTACCTGGGGGGTCCCCCAAAAACACCTGGGGGACCAAAAACACCTGGGGGGTCCCAAAAAATTTGGGGCGGTCCAAAATACACCTGAGGGGTCCCAAAAACACCTGAGGGGTCCCCAAAAATCACCTGGGGAGTCCAAAATTACCTGAGGGGGTCAAAAACACCTGGGGGTCCCCAAAAATTCAGGGGGTCCAAAAATCACCTGGAGGGTCCCAAAAATTACCTGGGGGTCCCTGTTTTGGGGAGGGGGTCCCCAAAAAACAACTGGGGGCGACCCTCCCCACCAACACCGCAGGGGGCGGGGCGGAAAGAGAGGGGGTTCCCGCCCTGTGACGTCACAGCGTGACGTCACAGCTTCCCTCCCGCCCCCCGACTGCAACAAAAGGCCCGAGGGGGGGGGAGGGGGAACCCCGGTACCGGGAACCGGGAGACCCCAAAAAAATTTTAAAAAAAAATTGGGGACCACCCCCCAAAAAAAAAAAAAAATTGGGGACCACCCCTCAAAAAAAAAAAAAAAAAAAAAAATTTTAAATAAAATAACGGGAACCGGGACCCCTCCCAAAATTAAATATTTTATTTAATCGCAGCCCCCGGGACCGGAACCCCAAATTTTCGGTACCGGGACCCCCCAGAATCGGCCCCCCAAATTCGGTACCGGGACCCCCAAAAGGCCCCGCCCCCCTTTTTTAACCGCAGCCCGCCGGGATCGGGACCCCAAATTTCGGTACCGGGACCCCCCCCAGAACCGGCCCGCACCAAATTCGGTACCGGGATCTCCTCCGGTACCACCGGGACCCCTCCCCGGTACCAGACCCGCATCCCCACCCCTCCCTCCATCCCACCTCCCCTCCGGTACCACCGGGACCCCTCCCCGGTACCGAATTCCCATTTTCGGTACCGAATCCCGCCAATTCGGTACCGGGACCCTCTCCGGTGACACCAGGACCCCTCCCAATACCGGATCCCAAATTTTCGGTACCAATTCGGTACCGGGACCCCCCAGAACCGGCCCGCCCCAAATTCGGTACGGGATCTCCTCCGGTAACACCGGGACCCCTCCCCGGTACCGAATTCCCATTTTCGGTACCGAATCCCCCAAATTCGGTACCGGGACCCTCTCCGGTACCACCGGGACCCCTCCCCAATACCGGATCCCAAATTTTCGGTACCAATTCGGTACCGGGACCCCTCCCCAGAACCGGAATCACCATTTTCAGTACCGGGATCTCCTCCGGTAACACCGGGACCCCTCCCCAATAACGAATTCCCATTTTCGGTATCAATTCCCCCCAAATTCGGTACTGGGACCCCTCCCAGAACCGGAATCACCATTTTCGGTACCAAACCCCCGAATTCGGTACCAGGACCCCTCCGGTACCACAATCCATCCCCGGTACCACTGAGACCCCTCCCCAATACCGGATCCCAAATTTTCGGTACCAATTCGGTACCGGGGACCCCATTCCCAGTACCGAATTCCCATTTTCGGTACCAAACCCCCGAATCCGGTACCGGTATCACTCTGGACCCCATCCCCGGTACCGGATTCCCCATTTTCAGTACCAAACCCCCAAATTCGGTACCGGGACCCTCTCCGGTAACACCGGGACCCCTCCCGGTACCACAATCCATCCCCGGTACCACCGAGACCCCTCCCAATACCGGATTTCCCCTTTCGGTACCGAACCCCCAAATTCGGTACCGGGACCCTCTCCGGTAACACCGGGACCCCTCCCCGGTACCGAATTCCCCATTCTCGGTACCAAACCTCCTAAATTCGGTACTGGGACCCTCCCGGTACCAGACCCGCATCCCCCACCCCTCCCCTCCATTCCCCCTCCCTCCGGTAACACCGGGACCATCCCCGGTACCGGATCCCAAATTTCGGTACCAATTCGGTACTGGGACCCCATTCCCAGTACCGAAATCCCCATTCTCGGTACCAAACCCCCGAATCCGGTACCGGTATCACCTGGACCCCATCCCGGTACCGGATTCCCCATTTTCGGTACCAAACCCCCAAATTCGGTACCAGGACCCCTCTCAGTACCAGACCCGCATCCCCACCCTCCCTCCATCCCCACCTCCCGTCCGGTAACACCGGGACCCTCCCCGGCACCGAATTCCCCATTTTCGGTACCAAACCCCCAAATCCGGTACCGGGACCCCTCTCCGGTACCAGACCCGCATCCCCACCTCCTCCATCCCTCTCGCCGCCGCCGTCCCCGCCCGCTCCTACCGGCGCCGCCGTAGCCGGTGGCGATGGCCCAGGCCAGGCTGGCGGCGCTGCAGAGCCCGAGCCCCGTCGTACTGGTCCAGCGGGCGGATCTCGGGCACCAGGAACCACGGCGCATGGCGGCGGCGGCGGCAGAGGCCGCCACCATCCCGGGGCCACTGCTGGGCTACCAAGGCCACCGGCGGCCGCGTCGGCTTCAGGTGGGCTCGGAAAAGCTTCGGGTGGGTTCGGCAAAGCTTCGGGTGGGCTCGGAAAAGCTTCGGGTGGGCTCGGCTGCTCTTCGGGTGGGCTCGGTCGCTTCGGGAAGGCTTCGGGTGGGTTCGGCAGCCTCAGGTGGGCTCGGAAAGGCTTCAGGTGGGTTCGGCCGCCTCAGGTAGGTTCGGAAAAGCTTCAGGTGGGCTCGGCAGCCTCAGGTGGGCTCGGTCGCTTCGGGCAGGCTTCGGGTGGGTTCGGCAGCTTCGGGTGGGCTCGGAAAAGCTTCGGGTGGGTTCGGCAGCTTCAGGTGGGTTCGGAAAAGCTTCAGGTGGGCTCGGAAAGGCTTCGGTGGGTTCGGCAGCTTCGGGTGGGTTCGGAAAAAGCTTCGGGTGGGCTCGGCTGCTCTTCGGGTGGGCTCGGTCGCTTCGGGAAGGCTTCGGGTGGGTTCGGCCGCTTCAGGTGGGCTCGGAAAGGCTTCGGTGGGTTCGAAAAGCTTAGGGTGGGTTCGGCCGCTTCTTTTGGGTTCGGCCGCTCCGTGCGGGTTCGGAAAAGCTTCGTGCGGGTCCGGGGGGTTCGGGGAGGGTTCAGGCGGTTCCAGGCGGGCGCAGCGCGAGCGCCAGGTGCGGGGAAGGAGGGGGGTGGGGTGGGGAAGGGCAGGGCGCACCTGCGGTCACGTGATTGGGGAGCGGGGATAGGAGGCCACGCCCCCCTTTCTCCGGAGCGCGGGGAGAGGGGCGGGGCAGGACTGGGAATACTGGGAATGCTGGGGGATACTGGGAATGCTGGGAATGGTGGGAATGGTGGGGGATACTGGGAATGCTGGGAATGCTGGGAATGGTGGGAATGGTGGGGATACTGGGAATGCTGGGGATACTGGTAATACTGGGAATGCTGGAATGCTGGGAATGTTGGGACTGGGGATACTGGGAATGCTGGGGATACTGGGAAAACTGGGAATGGTGGGAATGGGGATACTGGGAATGCTCGGGGATACTGGTAATACTGGGAATGCTGGGAATGCTGGGAATGTTGGGACTGGGGATACTGGGAATGCTGGGGGATACTGGGAAAACTGGGAATGGTGGGAATGGGGATACTGGGAATGCTGGGGGATACTGGGAATACTGGGGGACTGGGAATGGGAATACTGGGGATACTGGGGACTGGCGGGAATGGGAATGTTGGGGGCACTGAGGATACTGGGAATACTGGGAATGCTGGGGATACTGGGAATACTGGGAGGACTGGGAATTGGAATACTGGGGGAGACTGGAGAGGCTGGGATTACTGGGGATGAGTGGAATACTGGGAATACTGGGGGATACTGGGAATGGTGGGGGACTGCGGATTGCTGGGGGTATACTGGGAATACTGGGAATGCTGGGGAACTGGGAATGTTGGGGGATACTGGGGATATTGGGGGACTAGGAATGGGAATACTGGGTCTTTACTGGGAATGCTGGGGACTGGCGGGAATGGGAATGTTGGGAGGACTGGGGATACTGGGAATACTGGGGGATACTAGGAATACTGGGAATGTCGGGAATGCTGGGGGACTGGGAATGGGAATACTGGGGAGATTGGAGAGACTGGGATTGCTGAGGGGATACTGGGAATACTGGGGCGACTGAGAGACTGGGAATACTGGGGCATACTGGGAATACTGGGGGACTGGCGGGAATGGGATTGCTGGGAATACTGGGAATGCTGGGAGTGCTATGGGGACTGGGAATGTTGGGGGATACTGGCGATATTGGGGGACTGGGAATGGCAATACTGGGGGGACTGGAGAGACTGGGAATACTGGGGCATACTGGGAATGCTGGGGGACTGGGAATGTTGGGGGATACTGGGGATATTGGGGGGACTGGGAATGGCAATACTGGGGGGACTGGAGAGACTGGGAATACTGGGAATGCTGGACGGACTGGGAATGGGAATACTGGGGGGATACTGGGAATGTCGGGAATGCTGGGGGACTGGGACTGGGAATACTGAGGAGACTGGGAGGGACTGGGGACTGGGTCCCTCCACATGTCCGTGTCCCCGTGTCCATTTTAATGTCCCGTGTCCCCGTCCGTGTCCCCGTGTCCCGTGTCCATTTTCGTGTCCCCGTGTCCACTTTTCATGTCCCCCGTCCGTGTACCCCCGTCCGTGTCCTCGTGTCCCCGTGGTCCATTTTCATGTCCCCGCTCCAGTGTCCCTCGCGTGTCCGTGTCCTCTGTCTCGTGTCCCCGTAGTCCGTGTCCCCGTCCGTGTCCCGCCCGTGTCCCCGTGTCCCTGTGTCCATTTTCATGTCCTCGTGTCCGTGTCCCGTCCAGTGTCCCCGTGTCCCCGTGTCCATTTTCATGCTCCCGTCCGTGTCCCTGTAATCCGGTGTCTCGGCCCTCCCCTGCCCTATTTTCCGCCGCCGCCATGGCAACGCTGGGACCGACACGGGACACGGGGACACGTGAGGGCACGGCGGGGGACACGGCGGGACACTGAGAGCCGGGCAGGAGAGGCACGATGCGGGGACACGGGCGGGGACACTGGAACGGACTTGGGGACAGCGAGGGGACAGCTGAGGAGACAGTGAGGGACAGGGGAATGGACTTGGGGACAGCGAGGGGACAGTGAGGGGACAGTGAGGACAGGAATGGACTTGGGGACAGCGAGAGACAGTGAGGGGACACAGGAACGGACTTAGGGACAGCGAGGACAGCGAGGACAGGGGAATGGACTTGCAGGGACAGCGAGGGACAGGGAGGGGACATGACGGGGATGGGGATAGGGACACAGGGGACACGGAGAGGACAGGGGACAGGGATGGGGACAGGGATGGGGACATAGAGGGACATGGCAGGGACAGGGGACTGGGGGAGGGACAGGGATGGGGACATGGAGAGAGGGACGCGAGGGACATGGCCAGGGACAGGAATGGGGATGGGGGACAGGGATGGGGACACGGAGGATGGGGACATGGAGAGGACGAGGGACAGGGATGGGGACATGGAGGGGACAGCGAGGGGACATGGCAGGGACAGGAATGGGGATGGGGAGCGGGGATGGGGACAGGGGGACAGAAGGGACAGGGATGGGGACATGGAGGGGGACATGGGGACATGGCAGGGACAGGGACAGGGAAGGGACAGGGATGGGGACATGGAGAGACAGGAGGACAGGGATGGGGACAGGAGGGACAGCGAGGGACATGGCAGGGACACGAGGACAGAAGAAGGGACAGGGATAGGGAACACGGAGGGGATGGGACATAGGAGACAGAGGGACATAGCAGGAGAGGGACGGAGATAGGAGACACAGCGGGACACGGGAATGGACTTGAGGACAGCGAGGGACAGAGGCAGGACATAGCAGGGACAGAGGGACATGGAAGGACAGGGATGGGGATGGGGACAGGGAATGGACAGGAGACGGGGATGGGGACACAGAGGGACACGGAGACGGACAGGGGACACGGAAGGGACAGGAACGGGGACAGGGACAGGGATGGGGACACGGACAGGGGACATGGGGCACGGGAAGGGACAGGAGGGGGACACAGAGGGACACGAGAGGGACAGGGGACAGGGAAGGGACAAGGATAGGGACAGGGACACAGGAAGGGACAGGGGACATGGCAGCACAGGGATGGGGACAGGGAAGGGACAGGAGGGGACAGGGACAAGACACAGCAGGAACATGGAGGGACAGGGGACATGGTGGTGACAGGGATGGGGACACGGAGGAGGGGACGAGGGGCCATGGCAATGACAGGCATGGGGACAGGGACACAGGAAGGGACAGGGGACATGGCAGGGACAGGGGATGGGGACAGGAAGGGACAGGGAGGGGACAGGGACACAGGGACAGGGGACATGGCAGGGACAGGGATAGGGACAGGGAAGGGACAGGGAGGGGGACAGGGACAGGAGACAGCAGGAACATGGAGAGGACAGGGACATGGTGGTGGCAAGGGACAGGATGATAGGGACACGGAGGGACATAGGAGGGACAGGGAAGGGACAGGGATAGGGATGAGGGACACAGAGGGGACAGGGAGGGGACAGGGAAGGGACAGAAATCGAGATGGGACACGGCAGGGACACAGGAAGGGACATGGGGACATGGCAGTGATGGATAGGAGACAGGAAGGGACATGGCAGTGACAGGGATGGGGACAGGGACAGGGACAGGGACAGGGATGGGAAACAGGGGACATGGCAGTGACAGGGAGGGGACAGGGACAGAGACACAGCAGAGAACATGGAGAGGGACAGGGGACATGGCAGTGACAGGGATGGGGACAGGGGACACAGGAAGGGACAGGGACACGGCGGTGACAGAAATGGGGACAGGGGACGGGGACAGGGAAGGAACATGGCAGTGACAGGAGGGGACACAGAGGACACTGAGAGGGACGTGGGGACATGGAAGGACAGGATAGGGACAGGGAGGGACAGGATGGGGACAGGGAGGGACAGAGGATGGGGACAGAGGACACAGGAAGGGACAGGGGACATGGCAGTGATGGATAGGGACAGGGAAGGGACATGGCAGTGACAGAAATGGGGACATGGAGGGACACAGCAGGGACAGATGGGGACATGGCAGGGACAGAAATGGGACAGGGAGGGGACACGGGGACACCAAAGGGACACGGAGGGGACATGGAGGGACACTGGGACCCGGAGGACACTTGGGGACACCGAGGGTGGCACCGCGGAGACTTGGGGACACAAAGGGGGCACAGAGGGGACACTCTAGGGACACCAAAGGGACACGGAGGGGACACGGTGAGGACTTGGGGACACCGAGGGTGGCACCTTGAGGACACGGAGGGGACACTTGGGGACAAAAAAGGGACACGGAGGGACCTGGGGACACAAAAGGGACACGGAGGGGACACAAAGGGACACTTGGGGACATAAGGGAGAGGGGACACGTCTGGGATTTGGGGACACCTCAGGTGGCACCTCGGGGACACCGCGGGGATTTGGGGACACGGAGGCGACGCGCGGCGGCCGCCCCGCGGGGGTGGGGAGGGGCGCGGGCGTTTCCCCCTCCCCACTCGCCCATTCCCAGCCCGGCCGGTCCAACTGGTTAAACTGGGAGTGGGGAGGGGCGGGAAGGGCACGCCCGGGGTGGGGGAGGGGGGAAGGGTGGGGAGGGGCGGCGCAGGGTTCTCCCCCTCCCCTCCGCCCCGTTAATCCGCGGCCGCCGGGGGCCCTTAAGAGGCTTAAAAATGGGGGAGGGGAGGAACCCAAATTCCTCGCGCCCCTCCCCACCCCAAATCCTCACCCCTGTTCCCAAAAATTCCCGCCCTAGAACCCCCAAAATTCCCGCCCAGAACCCCCAAAATTCCCCCCCAGAACCCCCCAAATTCTCACCCAGAACCCCAAATTTCCACCCCAACATCCCCAAAATTTCCACCCATCCCCCAAATTTCCCTCCCCACTTAAAAAAAAACCAAACCCTCCCCTTTTTTTTTTTTTGGTGTCGTCCCAAATTTATTTGGGGTGACCCCGCCAGATGTTTGGGGGAGGTGTGGTGTTTCTCGGACAGATGTTGCAATCCAGATGTTGGAAGGGGGTCGCCACCTCTGCCCCTCCCACGCTGGGGCTTTGTCCAGATGTTTTTGGGGCGGGGGGTGAGCAAGGCCCTCATCCAGATGTTGGGGTGGCCAACCCGAATTTGGGGTCCCTGTCCAGATGTCGGGGTCCCCCAACACGAGATTTTGCACTCCTGATCCAGATGTTGGGGGTCCCAACTCCTGACATTGGGGGTTCCACATCCAGATGTTGGGGTCACCAATCCTGAATTTGGGGTCCCCCACCCAGATTTCGAGGTCCCCATCCAGATGTTGGGGTCTCCGCCCAGATGTTGAGGTCCTGATCCAGATGTTGGGCTCCCACCCAAATCCCAGCGCCCCCATTCCAGATGTTGGGGTCTCCACCCTGACCTTTGCCTCCCCATCCAGATGCTTTGTTCCCGCCAGGCTCCGCCCCCTCCGCCCTGTGATTGGCCGATCCCTTTGATTGACAGCTGCACTAACCAATCACCGCGGCGCATCCTAAACCCGCAATAAAAACCACAAAAAACCCCAAAATCTCCTCAAAACCCAAGTAAACCCCCAAAAAATAAATTCCCAAAAAACCTCCAAAAAATTCCGAAAAACCCCCAAAATTTCCCCAAAACCCCTCCAAGAAACAAAAAATTCCCAAAAAAACCACAAAAAAATCCCCCAAAAATCGCCAAAAACCCTCAAAATTTAAAATCCCAAACCTCCCCTAAAATCTCAAGAAATCCCAAAAACCCTCTAAAAGCGAAAAGATCCCAAAACTCCCAAAACTCCCAAAAACCTTCCAAAACCCCCCAAAAACCCAAAAACCCCAAAACCTCACCAAAAAACCCTCAAAATAAAAAAAACCGCCAAAAACCCCAAGAAATCCCAAAAAAACCCCCCCAAATAAAATCCAACACCCCAAAAACCTCCAAAAACCCCCCAAAATCCCAACCCCGGGAATATTTTGAGGACAAACCGGGGGATTTTGGGATTTTTCTGCTTTTATTCCCCCTCTGGGGCTGGAGCCTGTTGGGGTTTCCTCTCCAGCAGCCTCCGGGCAGGGGATCTCGGCAGCCTCTGGAACGTTCTGGAGGCTGAAAAAACCAGGAAAAAATCCTGAAATTCCCAAAATTCCACCCAAAAATTTTCAGGATTTTGGGAGATTTTTGGGGATTTTCTCACCCAGTTTTTCGGAGAGCCCGGTCAGGAAGTTCCTGCTCTCCTCGTGGAATTCCAGCAGCATTTTCCCAGCTTGCTGTGCCTCATCCACCTGAGAATGATAAAAATCCCAATTAAAACCTGAAAGAATTCCCCAAAATCCCATAAAATTCCCAGAAAATCCCAGAAAATCCCCAAAATTGCATAAAATTAAAAAAAAATCCCATAAAATTCCCCAAAAATCCCATGAAATTCTCAAAGTCCCACAAAATCTCCCAAATCCCATAAAGTTCTCCAAAAGTCCCATGAAATCCCCAAAAATCCCATCAAATTCCCCAAAATTGCATAGAATTTCAAAAAAATCCCATCAAATTCCCCAAAAATTGCATAACATTTCAAAAAATTCCATAAATTCCACAAAAATCCCCCCCAAAATCCCAGGAAATTCCCAAAAATCCCATCAAATTCCCCAAAAATCCCATGAAATACCCCAAAAATCCCATAAAATTCCCAAAATCCCATAAAAATTTCAAAATTCCCAAAAATCCCTAGAATTCCCAAAACCCCATAAAGTCCCAAAAATTGCATAAAATCCCCAAATCCCATAAAATTCCCAAAACCACCCCAAAAAACCTAAAAATTTTTTTAAAAAAATTCCCAAACATCCCCAAAAAACCACCAAAAAATCCAAAAAAATTCCCATTAAATTCCCAAAAAATTCCCCAAAGAAACCTCAAAAAAAATTTTAAAAACTCAAAAAAATCCCCAAAAAACCCACCAAAAATTCCCCAAAAAATTCCTAAAAATCCCATAAAATTCCCAGAATTCCATAAAATTCCCCAAATCCCATGAAATTCCCCAAAAATCCTCACCAGCAGCCTCAGGGATTCCAGCACTGGTCCCTGCTGAGTCAGGATTTTCCCATAATCGGGTTTGGAATCCAAAATTTGGGATTTGGGAATTTGGGGAGGGGCCCATGGGAGGGTCCCGGCTCGGAGCTGCTCCAAATTCCTGAGGGGGGAAAAAAAGGGAATTTGGGAATTTTGGGTGGGAATTTTGGGATTGCAGGTGAGAAATGTGGGAATTTTGGGAAGCCAGGTGAAAATTTTGGGAATCCAGGTGGGAATTTTGGGTGAGAAAATTGGGAATTTTGGGATTGGAGGTGGGAATTTTGGGAATCCAGGTGGGAAATGTGGGAATTTTGGGAATCCAGGTGGGAACTTTAGAATTGTAGGTGGGAATTTTGGGTGGGAAAAGTGGGAATTTTGGGATTGGAGGTGGGAATTTTGGGAATCCAGGTGGGAATTTTGCGTGGGAAAATTGGGAATTTTGGGATTGGAGGTGGGAATTTTGGGAATCCAGGTGGGAATTTTAGAATTGCAGGTGGGAATTTTGGGATTGGAGGTGGGAATTTTGGGAATCCAGGTGGGAAATGTGGGAATTTTGGGAATCCAGGTGGGAATTTTAGAATTGCAGGTGGGAATTTTGGGTGCGGGAAAATTGGGAATTTTGGGATTGGAGGTGGGAATTTTGGGATTGGAGGTGGGAATTTGGGTTTGGAGTTGGGAACTGTGAGAATTTTGGGATTGCAGGAGGGAAATTTGAGAATTTTGGGAATTCAGGTGGGAATTTTGGGATTGGAGGTGGGAACTTTGGATGGGAAATGCAGGAATTCTGGGATTGGAGGTGAAAAACGTGGGAATTTGGAATTGCAGGTGGGAAATTTGGGTGAGAAATGTGGAAATTTCGGGAATCCAGGTGGGAATTTTGGGAATCCAGGTGGGAATTTGGGGGGTTCTCACCTGGAGGCCTCCTGGGAGCGCTGCAGGTGCTGCTGCAGGAGCTGATCCCAGGCCTGGAGCTCCCCTGAGAAACTGGAGGGGGGGGGAAGGGGACAGGTGGGGTTCAGGTGTCCCCAGGTGTGCTTTGATGTCCCCAGGTGTGTCCCAGATGTTTCCAGGCCCCCCCCAGGTGTGTTTTGATGTCCCCAGGTGTGTCCTCCCCACTCCAGGTGTGTCCTCAGGTATCCCCAGGTGTGTCTCAGACATCTCCAGGTTTGCCCCAGGTGCTCCTCCCACATTCCAGATGTGTCCAGGTGTCTTCAGGTTTGTCCCAGGTGACGCCCAGAGTATCCCTTCCTCAATTCAGGTGTGTCCCCAGGTATCTCCAGGTGTGTCCCAGGTGCTCCTTCCACTCTCCAGATGTGCCCAGGTGTCCCCAAATTTGTCCCAGGTGTCCCCAAGTTTGTCCCAGGTGTCCCCAGGTGCTCCTCCCACACTCCAGATGTGCTCAGGTGCCCCCAGGTGTGACCTCCCCACTCCAGATGTGTCCCAGATGTATCTCAGGTGTGTTCTGATGTCCCCAGGTGTGTCCCAGGTGTGTTCTGATGTCCCCAGGTGTGTCCCAGGTGTCAATTCCCACTCCAGGTGTGTCCCAGATGTTTCCAGGCCCCCCCCAGGTGTGTTTTGATGTCCCCAGGTGTGTCCTCCCCACTCCAGGTGTGTCCTCAGGTATCCCCAGGTGTGTCTCAGACATCTCCAGGTTTGTCCCAGGTGTGTCCCAGGTGCTCCTCCCACACTCCAGATGTGCCCAGGTGTCTTCAGGTTTGTCCCAGGTGACGCCAGAGTATCCCTTCCTCAATTCAGGTGTGTCCCAGGTGTCCCCAGGTGTGTTCCAGGTGCTCCTTCCACTCTCCAGATGTGCCCAGGTGTCCCCAGGTGTGACCTCCCCACTCCAGATGTGTCCCAGGTGTGTTCTGATGTCCCCAGGTGTGTCCCAGGTGTCAATTCCCCACTCCAGGTGTGTCCCAGATGTTTCCAGGCCCCCCAGGTGTGTTTTGATGTCCCCAGGTGTGTCCTCTCCACTCCAGGTGTCCTCAGGTATCCCCAGGTGTGTCTCAGACATCTCCAGGTACCCCAGCGGTCCCCAGGTGTGTCCCAGGTGCTCCTCCCACATTCCAGATGTGCCCAGGTGTCTTCAGGTTTGTCCCAGGTGTCGCCAGAGTATCCCTTCCTCACTTCAGGTGTGTCCCCAGGTATCTCCAGGTGTGTCCCAGGTGCTCCAAATTTATCCCAGGTGCTCCTCCCACACTCCAGATGTGCTCAGGTGCCCCCAGGTGTGACCTCCCCACTCCAGATGTGTCCCAGATGTATCTCAGGTGTGTTTTGATGTCCCCAGGTGTGTCTCAGGTGTCAATTCCCCACTCCAGGTGTGTCCCAGATGTTTCCAGGCCCCCCCAGGTGTGTCCTCCCCACTCCAGGTGTGTCCCAGATGTGTCCCAGGTGTGTTTTGATGTCCCCAGGTGTGTCCCCTCCCCACTCCAGATGTGTCCAGGTGTGCTCACCTGGCCATGAGCACCTTCACCTGAGCCACAGATTCCTCCAGGGCCGGATCCAGGGGATCCCTGCAGAAAAAGATTCAAAATTCACAAAAAAATATTTCCAAATTTTGGGGCAAATTAAAAAAAAAAAAAATCAATTTTTTGGGGCAAATCCGGCCAAAAATCCCAAAAATTCCACAGGATTGCCTCAAAAGTTGGCTCTGAAATCCCAGGAATTTTTGGGGAAAATTTTGGGAATTTGGGATGGAAGGAAGTGAAAGGCAGGAAAAAAAATTCCTGGAATTAAGAAAATTCTTGGATTTTTGGGATTTTCAGGAATGGAACAGCTCTTGAAAATGTTAAAATTTGCCAAAATCCTGGGAATTGACCCAAAATCCTGGAGTTTACCCCAAAATTTTGGAATAAACCCAAAATCCTGGATTTTTTGGGCACTTTTAGGGCATTAAAATCCCAAAGTTGCCCCAAAATCCCAAAATTTTGAGGCTGGAAAAGCCCCAAATTCCCTCAAATCCAACTTTTTTGGGGGGATTCCTGTGGATTTTGGCCCCTCCCAAGGTGGAAATTCCCAATTTTTGGGTTTTTTGCCCCAAATTCTCACCCTGGGGGTTGCTCCAGGCAATTCCCAAGGGTCCCATCCTGGATCAGCCTCTGGATCAGCCTCTGGAATTCCTCAGAGCCCACCTGGACTGGGAAAAAATGGGAAAAAAAGGGATTAGAAATCACCCTGGAATTAATTATTTACTAATTATTAATTAATTTTGATTAAGTTCTATGGGATTTATGGTCAATTTCCTGATTATTTTTACCCAAATTCCTGAATTTTTGAGGAATCAGGAAGACCCAGGAATCCCTCAGGATCCCTTCTTATCCTCCCCCAATTAATTATTAATTAACTATTAATTACTTCCCTATTTTAAATGGAATTTAGTGATCAGTTCCTCCATTTCTGGGCATTTTCCTGATTTTTTTTTTTTTAACCCAAATTCCAGAATTTTTGGGGAATCAGAAAGACCCAAAAATCCCTCAGGATCGTTTTTTGACACCCCCAAAATGAATTATCAATTAATTCTTAATTAACTCCCCAAATTCCCAAATTTTTGAGGTCCCAACCTCTTTGGGGAGTTGGAAATTTGGGATTTTGAGGGTGAAAAATCCCAAATTTTGGGAATTTTGGAAGCCTCAATCCCCACCTTTGGCAGCAAAAGCCTCAGGGTCGAATCCTTCAGATTCCTCCAGGACCTTCTTCAACTTCTGGGCTGAAAACTGAGGGGAAAATGGGGAAAAATGGGAAAAGTCCAACAAAAAATGGGAAAAATACAACAAAAAATGAGAAAAAATAGGAATTATCCAATTAAAACTGGGAAAAATTGGATTTTAACCAAATTTTCTGGGGGTTAAAATGAAGATTTGGAAGAAAAAAGGATCCCAAATTCCTTTTGTGTTTGAGCAGTCAAGGAAAGGAATCCAAAGATTTTTTGGGGGGGGGGAAATTCCAGGATTTTGGTGAATTTTTATGTTTTAAGGAGCTTGGATTGTCTGAGAATTCTAGGATTTTGGAGTTAATTTCATTATTTTTTGTGAATTTTATGGTGTTCAGGAGCTGCTCCATCCCTGGAAATGCCAAAAAATTTCCAGGGTTTGGGGTAAATTCCAGGATTTTGGGTGAATTTACCTGGAAGCTGGAGAGGAGGAGGAGGGAGAGACGTTGGATTTCAGGAAGCTCCAGGCTGATGGATTTGCTCAACTCTGGAGAAAAAAAAAAGGTTAAAAATTGTGAAATCCCCAAAAAAACCTGGAATTTGGTCCAGAATTCCCCAAGAAACAGCTGGGAGAGTGCAAGAAAAGCGGAGAAAATAGAGGAAAAATCAAGTTTAAGAAGGGAAATGGAGAAAAGGAAGAGGAAAAATGGAATTTAAGGGGGAAATTGGGAAAAATAGAGAGAAAAAGTCATGTTTAGGGGTCAAAAATAAGGGGGAATAGGAAAAAATCAAATTTAAGGGTCAAGAATGGGGGAAAATGGGAAAAAATCCTGTTTAAGGGACAAGAATGGGGAAAATTTGAAACACGAAGAGGAAAAGTTATATTTAAGCATCAAGAGAAGGAAAAAAGTTAAATTTAGGGGTCAAAAATGGGGAAAATTAAGGGGAAAATCATATTTAAAGAGAAAAATAGGGAAAAGAAAGAGGCAAAGTCATAATTAAAGGATAAAAAAAGGGGAAATGGGAAAAAGAGAGGGTGAAAGTCCCATTTAAGGATCAAGAATGGAGAAAGTAGGAAAAAAGGAAGAGGAAAAGTTTAATTTAGGGGAAAAAATGGGAAAATGGAAAAGTCATATTTAGGGAAAAATGGGAAAAGAAAGAGGAAAAGTCACATTTAAGGGGAAAAAGGGAAAGAGGAAAAGTCAAATTTAAGGAAGAAATGGGAAAAGAAAGAGGAAAAGCCACATTTTAGGGAAAAAATGGGAAAAGAAAGAGGAAAGACATATTTGAGAGGAAAAAAATGAGAAAAGAAAGAGGAAAAATTACATTTAAGGGAAAAAATGGGAAAAGAAAGAGGAAAAAAATCATATTTAGAAAAAATGGGAAAAGAAAGAGGAAAAGTCACATTTAGGGGAAAAATGGGAAAAGAGAGAAGAAAAGCCACATTTTAGGGGGTAAAGGGAAAGAGGAAAAGTCAAATTTAAGCGAAAAATGGGAAAAGAAGGAGGAAAAGTCACATTTTAGGGGGAAAATGGGAAAAGAAAGAGGGAAAAGTCATATTTAAGGGGGTAAAGGGAAAAAGGAAAAGTCAAATTTAAGGAAGAAATGGGAAAAGAAAGAGGAAAAACCACATTTTAGGGGAAAAATGGGAAAAGAAGGAGGAAAAAAAATCATATTTAGGGAAAAAATGGGAAAAGAAAGAGGAAAAGTCATATTTTAGGGGAAAAATGGGAAAAGAAAGAGGGAAAAGTAATATTTAAGGGTGTAAAGGGAAAGATGAAAAGTCTAATTTAAGGGAAAATGAGGAAAGAGGAAAAGTCACATTTAAGGGGGTAAAGGGAAAGAGGAAAAGTCAAATTTAAGGAAGAAATGGGAAAAGAAAGAGGGAAAACCACATTTTAGGGAAAAAATGGGAAAAGAAGGAGGAAAAAAAATCATATTTAGGGAAAAAATGGGAAAAGAAAGAGGAAAAGTCATATTTTAGGGGAAAAATGGGAAAAGAAAGAGGGAAAAGTAATATTTAAGGGTGTAAAGGGAAAGATGAAAAGTCTAATTTAAGGGAAAATGAGAAAAGAGGAAAAGTCACATTTAAGGGGGTAAAGGGAAAGAGGAAGAGTGAAATTTAAGGGGAAAAACGGGAAAAGAGGAAAAAGCGGAGGGGAAAAAAGGCAGAAAGTGCGAAATCCTCATTGACAGCGCCGCCCCTCCGGTTCTCCTCAAGCCCCCCAGAAGGATTTTCATTAAAGCGCCCGACCGAGCGTGAGGGAGCACGAACCGCCGAGGTCCGGGTGCACCGGGGGCAGCGACTTGCGGCGGGATCGCCTCCCCTTGAGGCTGGAGCGGCGCCACGAGCGGCGCTTGGCCTGAGGGGTGGCGATAATCGGCGACAGGCTGAAGGAAGCGAGCGGCGGCTCCGGCCCGGGGCTGCTGGCGGCTCTTTTCTTCTTGCTGGAGGAGCTCGGGCTTCGCTTGGGTGGTTTTAAAAACTCCTCAGCGCCCGCTGCCTTCGCTGCCGAGTCCGGCTCTGAGGGGAAAGAGGCGCGATTAAAAGGGGAAAAGATGCGCTTGGCATTTCTTGGTTTTATGGGCGGGGATTGTTTTTATAACGGTTTCACAGCGCTGAAGGCGGTGTTTAGGATTTGAATTGTAACCGGGAGGAGCAGGGGCGCTGAGGGAACCTGAGGGGAATCCCCACCTCCCAATTCCCAAATCACCCAACCAACCAACTAAACGAGAGCAGGGATTTCCTTACCTGGCGCGCCCTCTCCGCTCTCAGGGCTGGGTCCGCCGGGGCATCGCTGAGGGAAAAAGCATTACCCGGCTGGAAACGCGGCCGCCCCGCGGCTCCCCGGCCGGGCTGAGCCTCTGGAGCTCACCTCGTTCTCCTGTGGCCCGGCCGAGCCCAGCAGGGCCGGAGCAGCGGCTGGGCTGGGGCAGCCGCGCCGGCTCCGCCGCAGCCTCCGCCATGGCGCTTTCCCGCCGCCTGCCGGCCCTCAGCGCCGATGCGCATGCGCGGAGCCCGCCCCGCCATCGCCGCCATCACTGCGCAGGCGCGGGGCTGTGCCTGCCCTCACAGCGAGCGGGCGCTGAGCGCGATTCCCGCCCCTCACACATTCCCGCCCTTTTCCCGCCCCTCACACGTTCCCGCCCTTTTCTCACCCCCTCACACATTCCCGCCTTTTTTCTCGCCCCTCACACATTCCCGCCTCTTTTCTCACCCCTCACGATGCCCCCGCCCTTTTCCCCCCGCTTCCTCACACATTCCCGCCCCTTTCCCACCCCTCACATTCCCGCCCTTTTCTCACTCCCCTCACGGCGTTCCCGCCCTTTTCTCACCCCTCCACGGCATTCCCGCCCTTTTCCCACCCCTCACACATTCCCGCCCTTTTCTCACCCCTCACGCATTCCCGCCCTTTTCCCGCCCCTCACACATTCCCGCCCCCTTTCCCACCCCCTCACGCATTGCCGCCCTTTTCCCACCCCTCACGCGATTCCTGCCTTTTCTCACCCCTCACGCATTCCCGCCCTTTTCCCGCCCCTCACACATTCCCGCCCTTTCCCACCCCTCACACATTGCCGCCTTTTCCAACCCCCGCACGCATTCCCGCTCTTTTCTCACCCCTCACGCATTCCCGCTTCTTTTCCGCCCCCTCACACATTCCCGCCCCTTTCCCACCCCTCACACATTGCCGCCCTTTTCCAACCCTCGCACGCATTCCCGCTCTTTTCTCACCCCTCACGGCGTTCCCCGCCCTTTTCCCACCCCTCACATTCCCGCCTCTTTTTCACCCCTCACGGGCGTTCCCGCCCTTTTCTCACCCTCACGCATTCCCGCCTTTTTCTCACTCCTCACGCATTCCGCCTTTTTCTCACCCCTCACGGCGTTCCGCCTTTTCTAACCCCTCACACATTCTCGCCCCTTTTCTCACCCCTCACGCATTCCCGCCCTTTTCCCACCCCTCACGCATTCCCCGCCCTTTTCTCACCCCTCACACATTCCGCCCTTTCTCACCCCTCACAGGCGTTCCCGCCTCTTTTCCCACCCCTCACACATTCCCGCCTTTTTCTCACCCCTCACACATTCCGCCTCTTTTCCCACCCCTCACGCATTCCCGCCCTTTTCTCACCCCCTCACACATTCCGCCCTTTTCCCACCCCTCACACATTCCCGCCCTTTTCCCACCCCTCACACATTCCCGCCTCTTTTCTCACCCCCTCACGCATTCCCGCCCTTTTCTCACCCCGCACGCATTCCCGCCTTTTCTCACCCCTCACGGCGTTCCCGCCCTTTTCCCACCCCTCATGGCGTTCCGCCCTTTTCTCACCCCTCACGAATTCCCGCCCTTTTCCCACCCCTCATGGCGTTCCCGCCCTTTTCTCACCCCTCACGAATTCCGCCCTTTTCCCACCCCTCATGGCGTTCCCGCCCTTTTTCTCACCCCTCACGCATTACCGCTATTTTCCCACCCCTCACCAACCTCCTGCAGAGCCCAAACCTGAAGGAAAAAAAAAATCAAAATAAAGTGGAAAAAAAAAAAAAAGGCTTTGGAAGTTTATTTTCTTTGATAAAACCTCAACTGAAATGGGTGGACTCTGAGCAGAACAGCACAAACCCCTCGAATTCCCATGGGGAAATCCAGTGGTTTGGCTGTTCTGTGTCGAAATTCTGGGAGTTTTCCTTTAATATTTTTTTACTTTTTCATCAGAAAAAGTAAAGCTGTGGAATTTTCTGATGAGAAATCCCTTGGAATGAGACCAGTGGAAGGTGTGACCTGCAAGCGACGTCCAGTGAGACGTTTGGTAAAGCAACGTTCCCGTTAATCAGCTGAATTAATTAGAAAGAGCTGAATTCCCCATACAAAATTACAATACAGAGAACAAACCATTACAATATTATGGGGGGGGGATAACTGGAACTATTCACCTTGAACAGAAATCCCAGCATAAAAAACCGGACAGAAACGAAAATAAATCCATTTTCTTCCGCTGTAAAACTGGAGATAAACACCGAGGATTTTCCTGTCCTTTTCTTCAGTTTTTTCGTGTAAAATCCGTGAGGTTTTTCCTTAAGAAAAACGGAATTGGCTGAGGCGAAAGGAATTATTATAAATAACTTCAGGTCCCGGCGGGGCGGTGAGAGGTAGAGGTGTCGCTGCCATCACAATCCATTGGCTTGTTCTGAGGTAATTCATTAATTGTGAGTCAATAATCCTTGATTAATTAACGCTAATTGACCTCTCTCCTCTCTAAAAAAGTCCTAAAAACATCTTTAATTGGAGGCGTCGGAGTTGACGCTGCCCGGGTCTCCGGCGGGGGAGGTGATGGGCGAGGGGGTGTTGGCGTCCTGCCAGCTGCCATTGGCCTGTGGGGGCATGAAAATAAAAATAATTAACACTTAATTAATTAAAACGGCAAGCAATTATGTGTAGGTGGCATAATTATGAAATATTATTATTGAGTAATAATAACAATTGTGGTGGTTTAAAAAGGAAAGAGCACAGTCAGTGGATATCTCTAAAAAACCTCATTCTCTATTTGTGTATTTATAATTAAATATAAGTATAAATATAAATATAAATATAAATGTAAATATAAAGCATAAATATAAATAAAAAATAAAGAGAAAATAAATAAAATGCAATGTTTATAAATAATCTATATATTACAGCATGTTAATATATGTAGTGTATTAATATACAATAAGTACATACAATAAATAAACAGTGTATATATAATATAGTATATAATATATAACACATAACACATAATAAATACTTACCTTATATATTAAATTAATATAAATATTATACTATAAATTTATGCTTTCATTTATTGTATAATATTAAATCAAATATATTTTAAAACATTATTAAGTATGTTTGTAACTTCTGCATTTAAATCTAAATACATATACTTCATTTAATGTGTTTAATGTATATTAGTTATTTATAATATACACTATATAATATATATTATATAGTATATATATATAATAAATATTATATATTATTTATTGTATATTACATATTATATATTATATATTATACATTATACATTAAGCATTATATATTATATATTAAACATAATATATTATATATTAAGCATTGTATATTAAGTATTGTATGTTACATATAACTATATATATAATATATAATTATATAATTTTTAGTTTCATATTATTTGTATTTATAATATAAAATATATTTTTTAGATGTATCAAAAATGTTAAATGCTTTAAAGATTTGAAAGGTTTCATTTCTATTTTTCCAGCTTTTTTCCCCCATCCCAACATCGGCCACGTGGGGGGAAATTGAAAAAATAAAAAATAAATTCGAAATAAAAACTGAAATAAATTTAAAAAATAAAAATAAAAATACCATTTATTGTTAATATTTAGGATTAAAGCCCAACTGACCTCGAGGCGCTGCGTGGAGTACAAAGGGTTCCCCAGCAGGACGTGGTGCAGGGAATCCATCTGGAAATGAGGGAAAAAAAGGGGAAAAAGGTTAAAAGAACAAATCCAGAATTCCTGAAATGCGAATTTTTTCAGTCAGAGGTTCCATGGGAATAAAGAATTGAAGGAATTGAAGTGAGTGTAGGAATTATTTGAGAATTTGGGAAGAATTTAGGGAATTAAAAAAATTTCACTGGGAATTTCATGTGAGAGTGGAGAATTTATGGATTGAAGAATAAGAATTTTGATAGGAATTTTGGTGGGAATTTCAATAGGAATTTCAGTGGGAAATTTTGAATTTTAGTGGGAATTTTATTAGGAATTTCAGTGAAAATTTCTGAATTTCAGTGGGAATTTTTGGAGATAATTTCAGTGGGAATTTCACTGAGAATTTTGGAGGTAATTTTGGAATTTCAGTGGGAATTTCAGAATTTCACTCAGAATTTTGAAGATAATTTCAGTGGGAATTTCAGAATTTCACTGATAAGTCTGGAAATTATTTTAGAATTTCAGTGGGAATTTCAGAATTTCACTCAGAATTTTGGGGATAATTTTGGAATTTTAGTGGGAATTTAAGAATTTAATTCAATTTCAGAGAGAATTTCAAGTTGAGGCTTTAAGTGAAAAGAGAAAATTTATGAACTTAGGAATTTCAGTGAGAATTTTTGAATTTTAATTGGAATTTCACAAGGAATTTCAAAACTTAATGAAGAATTTCACTCTTAATTCCAAATTTCAGTGGAAAATTCAGTGAGAATTTTGGAATTTCAACTGGAATTTTATTAAGAATTTAAGAATTTATTTAAGAATTTCACTCCTAATTCCAAAAGGAATTTCAGCGGGTATTTCAGTGAGAATTTTGGAATTTATTTAAGAATTTATTTAGGATTTTCACTCCTAATTCCAACAGGAATTTCAACGAGAATATCAGATTTTCTGTAAAAACAGAAATTTAAACAATAATAAAATTTTAATTACCCATTAAAATTGAAATAATAATTGGAACAAATCAATTCCTCAGGAATCCAGGGCAGAAATTTGGGATTTTTTCCCATTTTTCTGCTTTTTCTCACTGACCTGGGACTGCACGTTGGGAGGGCTCTGGTAGGAAGTCAAGGACTGAAGGTTGAGGAAGGAATCTCCTGAATTTGTCATCTTAAAAGACCCAGAGGAAGCTGGAAAAAAACAAAAATAACCCAAAAATTAAGTTTAAAAAATGAATTTTTATGAGCAACAAACCCACACAAAATGGTTCTACAACTGAGATACAAAAGGGAATAAAAGAGGAATAAAAAAGGAAATAAAAGGGATTCTAAAAGGGAATAAAACAGAATAAAACAGGAAATAAAAAGGATTTTTAAAAGGAATAAAACAGAATAAAAAAAGGAATAAAAGGGAAAAATGGAAATGGAAATAAATAGAAATGAAAAGAAACAAATGGATAGAAATGGAAATAAAAGAAAAGAAAAAAAAATTTAAAAAAATATTTAAAAAATTACATAAATGGACATTGAAAGGAATTTAAAGGAAGTAAAATTAAATAATTGAAAACAGAATTAAATATATAAGAAATAAATGGAAATAAAAGGACACTAAAAGGAAACTGAAGGAAATAAAATGAAACAAACAGAAATAAAGGGAAATACACCAAAATGAAATAAATGAAAATAAAAGGATATTCAAAGAAAATTAAAGGATATGAAATGAAATAAATGAAAATAAAAGGACATTCAAAAGAAAATTAAAGGGAATAAAATGAAATTAATGAAAATAGAAGGACAATAAAAGGAAATGAAATGAAATTAAATGAAATAAATGAAAATAAAAGAAAATTAAAGGAAATAAACTGAAATAAATGGAAATTAAAATAAATTAATGGAAGCAAAAGGACGTTAGAAGAAAATGAAATAAAAGTGAAGGAAATCAATGGAATTAAACAGAAATAAACAGAAATAAAAAAGAAATAAACCATCCCAGAACGCCTCCAACACCCAGAATTGCAATCCATCCATTATCCAAGGAAATAAAATTAAATAAATGGAAATTAAAAGACCTTAGAAGAAAATGAAATAAAACTGAAGGGAATCAATGGAATCAATGGAATTAAACAGAAATATAAAGGAAATAAACCATCCCAGAATGCTTCCAGCCCCTAGATTTCCAGGTCATCCATTATCGGAGGAAATAAAATTAAATAAATGGAAATAAAAAGACGTTAGAAGAAAATGAAATAAAACTGAACGGAATCAGTGGAATTAAACAGAAACAAACAGAAATATAAAGGAAATATAAAGGAAATAAACAGAAATATAAAGGAAATATAAAGGAAATAAATAGAAACATAAAGGAAATATAAAAGGAATATAAAGGAAATAAACAGAAATATAAACAGAAATATAAAGGAAATATAAAGGAAATATAAAGGAAATAAATAGAAACATAAAGGAAATATAAAAGAAATAAACAGAAATAGAAACAGAAATATAAAGGAAATAGAAAGGAAATATAAAGAAAATAAACAGAAATAGAAAGGAAATTAAAAGAAATAGAAAGGAAATAAATAGAAATAGAAAGGAAATAAATAGAAAGGAAATAGAAGAGAAATACAAAAAAAATAAACAGAAATATAAAGTAAATATAAAATAAACAAACAAACATAAATGAAATAAACAGAAACATAAAGGAAATAAACAGAAACATAAAGGAAATAAATAGAAATATAATGGAAATATAAAGGAAATATAAAGGGAATAAATAGAAACATAAAGAAAATATAAAGAAAATAAATAGAAATATAAAGGAATTAAATAAAAATATTAAGGAAATAAATAGAAAGGAAATAGAAAGGAAATAAACAGAAATTTAAAGGAAATAGAAAGGAAATAAATATAAAGGAAATATAAAGGAAATAAATAGAAAGGAAATAGAAAGGAAATAAACAGAAATATAAAGGAAATATAAAGGAAATAAATAGAAAGGAAACAAATAGAAATATAAAGGGAATAAATAGAAAGGAAATATAAAGTAAATATAAAATAAATAAACAAAAATAGAAAGGAAATAAACAGAAATATAAAGGAAATATAAAGGAAATAAATAGAAATATAAAGGAAATATAAGGGAAATAAATAGAAATATAAAGGAAATATAAAGGAAATAAATAGAAATATAAAGGAAATAAATAGAAAGGAAATAGAAAGGAAATAAACAGAAATATAATGTAAATAGAAAATAAACAAACAGGCAATAAAACAGAGAGCACCACCCCGCAGCGCTCCCCGCCCCGGAAGCGCAGCCGGGCCGCGCTGTGATTGGCTGACCGGCAGGGGGCGGGCAGGGGGAGGCGCCCCGGCTGCCCCGCGCCGCGTACAGGCTCGCCTCCTCCTGGAACTTGCCCATGTTCTTCTTGTAGCGGATCCGCTTGTTCCCGAACCAGTTGGAAACCTGGGCAAAGCAGAACCATCCCGGAAAGGCAGCTCAGAGTTTTTTAATGGTGAAAATGAGCGGTTTTCCAAAAAATTTGGAATTTTTGGGGGTTAAAATGGGATTTTATCCCACAATATTTGGATTTTTTTGAGGTTAAAATGAGCTTTTTTCCACAAAATTTGGAATTTTTGGAGTTAAAATGGGTTTTTTCTCCCACAATATTTGGATTTTTTTGAGGTTAAAATGAGCTTTTTTCCACAAAATTTGGAATTTTTTTGAGTTAAAATGGGTTTTTTCTCCCACAATATTTGGATTTTTTTGGGGTTAAAATAGGGTTTTTTTCCACAAAATTTGGAATTTTTTGGGGTTAAAATAGGCTTTTTCTCCCAAAATATTTGGGATTTTTTTGAGGTAAAATGAGCTTTTTTCCACAATATTTGGGTTTTTTTGGCGGTTAAAATGGGCTTTTTTCCACAATATTTGGATTTTTCTGAGGTCAAAATGAGCTTTTTACCACAGAATTTGTAATTTTTTTTGGGTTAAAATGGGCTTTTTCTCCCACAATATTTGGAATTTTTTCGAGGTTAAAATGAGCTTTTTTCCACAATATTTGGGTTTTTTTGGGGGTTAAAATGGGCTTTTATCCCACAATATTTGGATTTTTTGGAGGTTAAAATGAGGTTTTTTTCCACAATCGTTGAATTTTTAGAGGTTAAAATGAGGGTTTTTTCCATAAAATTTGGAATTTTTGGGGGGTTAAAATGAGGGTTTTTCCACAATTGTTGAATTTTTAGAGGTTAAAATGAGGTTTCTTCCACAATATTTCTTCATTTTCTTGGGTTAAAATGAGATTTTTTTCCACAAAATTTGGATTTTTTTAGGGGTTAAATGAGATTTTTTCCACAATCTTTGGATTTTTTTGAGGTTAAAATGAGATTTTTTCCACAAAATTTTGGAATTTTTGGGGGGGTTAAAATGAGATTTTTTCCACAAATTTTGGAAATTTTTTGGGTTAAAATGGGCTTTTTCTCCCACAACATTTGGATTTTTTGGGGTGAAAAGGAGCTTTTTTTCACAAAGTTTGGAAATTTTTGGGGGTTAAAAAAAGGTGCTTTTTTTCACAAAAATTTTCACTGAAAATTTCAGAATTCAATTGATAATTTCTTCAGTAATTTCCAGATTACACTGATAATTTTAGAATTTCCAGATTTCACCAACAATTTTAGAATTCCACCGATAACATCTCCAGGAACTTCCAAATTTCACTGATAATTTTAGAATTCCACTGATAATTTCTCCAGGAATTTCCAAAATCCACTGAAAATTTCTCCTGAAATTTCCGAATTTCACCGATAATTCTAATAAGAACTCCCCAATTCCACAAATATAAACCACACCAAAAATTACTGCTAAAAATAATAATAATAAATTAAAAATTCCCAATTTTTTTTTTCTTGGAAGGGGATGAAATTTGCCCAAAATCCTGGGAATTTGCCCCACCTGGGACACGGTGATGCCGCCCTTCTTGGCGAGCTCCTCTTTGGCCTCTTCGCTGGGGTAGGGGTTGCTCAGGTGGGAATAAAAATATTCATTCAGCACCTCTGTGGCCTGCTTGCTGAAATTGCGCCGTTTTCGCCTGAAAATGGGAAAAAAAAATCAAATTATTTGGGATTAAATTGGGTTAGAAACATTAAATATTAATCTATAATAACATATGAAGTATATATGTGTTATATATTAAATACATTATATATTTATTTTTTAAATTGTGTTGTTACACCTAAAAATGGGGAAAAAATCAAATTATTTGGATTTAAATTGAGTTAAAATAATCAAAAGTCATCTATAAAAACATATGAAATATATATAAGTGTTATATATTGAATACATTATATATTTTTCAAATTATGTTGTTGTGCCTAAAAATGGAAAAAAAATCAAATTATTTGGATTTAAATTGAGTTAAAATATTAAATATTCATCTATTAAAACGTATTAAATATATATATTATATATTAAATACATTATATTTTAATTTTTCAAATTGTGTTGTTACGCCTAAAAATGGGGGGAAAAAATCAAATTATTTGGATTTAAATTGAGTTAAAATATTCAAAAGTCATCTATAAACACATATGAAATATATATGTGTTATATATTGAATACATTATATATTAATTTTTCAAATTGTGTTGTTGTGCCTAAAAATGGGAAAAAAATCAAATTATTTGGATTTAAATTGAGATAAAATATTAAATATTCATCTATAAAGACATATCAAATATATAAGTATTATATATTAAATACATTCTAAATTAATTTTTCAAATTGTGTTGTTACGCCTAAAAATGGCGAAAAAAATCAAATTATTTGGGATTAAATTGGGTTAAAAATATTAAAAATTCATCTATAAAAACATATGAAATATATATACGCATTATATATTAAACACATTATATATAAATTTTTCAAATTGTGTTATTGCACCTAAAAATGGGAAAAAATCAAATTATTTGGGATTAAATCTGGTTAAAAAATACACGATGGCCTCGCAGGAGCTCTTCTTGAGCTGAACTTACCGTGGATGACAACCACCCAAAAATACCCGTATTTTCAACCAAAAACCCTTATTTTTCCATCAAATATCCATTTTTTTTCCATCCATTGGAAGATTTTTTTTCCCAAAATTGACTTAATTGGCATCAAAGAAGTAGAACCTGAAGATCACAATGTCATCTCAAATGCTCTTCTTGAGCTGAGCTTCCCGTGGATGACGCCCACTCAAAAATATCCGTATTTTCCCCCAAAAATCCTGATTTTTCCATCAAATATCCACATTTTTCCCCCAAATTGGCTCACCTGGCATCGAGGAACCTGGACCTGAGGATCATGACGGCCTCGCAGGTGCTCTGCTTGAGCTGCACCTGGATGGAGCTGAACTTGCCGTGGATGACGCCCACCCAAAAATATCCCAATTTTCCCACCAAAACTCACATTCCAACAAAAAATATCTTTATTTTTCCATCAAATATCCATATTTTTCCATCCATTAGAGAAATGTTTTCCCAAAACTCACTCACCTGGCATCCAAAAAAGTGTGACCTGAGGATCACGACGGTGTCTCAAGAGCTCCGCTTGAGCTGAACTTGACATGAATGACGCCCACCCAAAAATATCCGTATTTTCAACCAAAAACTCTTATTTTTCCATCAAATACCCATATTTTTGAATCCATTGGAAGATTTTTTCCCAAAATTGATTTAATTGGCATCAAAGTAGAACCTGAAGATCTGGATGTCCTCTCAGGTGTTCTTGTTGAGCTGAGCTTCCCGTGGATGACGCCCACTCAAAAATATCCGTATTTTCACCAAAAATCCTGATTTTTCCATCAAATCTCCACATTTTTTCCCCCAAATTGGCTCACCTGGCATCGAGGAACCTGGACCTGAGGATCATGACGGCCTCGCAGGTGCTCTGCTTGAGCTGCACCTGGATGGAGCTGAACTTGCCGTGGATGACGCCGACCATGCGCTCGATCTCCTTGGGCGCCGATCGTCACAGGCGGCTTCTGCTCCCCGCGAGCAGGTTCAGCATCGCAGGCAGGAACTCGCTGCAGGCCTGGGGGCAGCCAAAAAAATGGGATTGAGAATAAAAATGGGGATGGAATCGGTGATTTGGGGTGTGGGAGTGGGGGGTGAGAAAAAAAAACGGGGTTGGAGAGGCGAAGCAGGCGGAAAATGGGATTGTGACGTGAAAATGTCGTGCAGAAATGGGATTATTGGCTCAAAATGAGGGAAAATATTTAATTCTTTTTTTTTTTTTCAAATTTGTTTTGATTTTTTAAAATTTTCTTGGATTTTTTAAAGTTTATTTTTATTTTTTTAAATTTGAGTTTGTAAAATTTCCTTCAATTTTTTTTCCCTAATTCTCTTGGATTTTTCCATTACTGCCCATGGATTTTTTTTTTCATTAATGTCCCTTGCTATTTCCTTTAATTTCTTTTTATTTTCTTTAATTTCTGTGGATTTTACCCTAAATTCTCTTTATTTTGTTCCTTTAATTCCCTTGGATTTTTTTCTTAAATTCCCTTGGATTTTCCCTTAAATTCCCTTGGATTTTCCCTTAAATTCCCTTCGATTTTTCCTTTAATTCCTTTTGATATTTTCCTTCAATTCCCTTGGATTTTCCCCTCAATTTCCATCGATTTTTTTCCTTAATTCCTTTAATTCTTTCCTTTAATTTATTTTAACTCCTTTAATGTCCATTGATATTTTCTTTAATTTCTTTTGATTTTCTTTAATTTCTGTGGATTTTCCCTTAAATCCCCTTTTTTTTTTTTTTCTTTAACACCCTTTTACGTTTTCCTTTAATTTTTTTTAAAATGCCAACTAATTTTTTCTTTTTAATCCCCGTTAACTTCCCCCTTAATTCCCATGCAGCCAACACCAACAAACCCCAAACCCCGCTTTCTTCCCCCTCCCCAAACCCAAAAAAAACCCCCAAAAACACCCCAAAAACCCCAATTTTTCCACGCTGGAAGATCACCTGGTCGTACTTCTCCAGCTCCGAGTGGAAAATCTGCCGGATCTGGGCCAGCTTGGCTCGGTAATCCGAGGTGCGTTCGATGCCGTGTTCGTGGGGACACGGCCCGGCTGCCCCCGCCGCTGAAGTTTTCGCTGGGGTTTCTCCCCTTTCGCGGGGCTCCCCCCGAGGCTCCTGGCCTCCCCGAGGCTCCCGGGCTCCCCGCTGCTCTCCCGGCGCTGTTGCTGGCGCTGGTCCGGCCCGCCACGCCCCCTCGGCCAGCAGCATGTTGTCCAGGCGCATCAGCTGCGCTGGTCCGGCGGTTCCTCCTCGGGCGGCTGCGCGACGCTGAGAGCTGGGGGAGAAACGGGACAATGAGGGGAAACGGGGAAAAAATGAGGGAAAACGGGAAAAAAATGAGGGAAAACGGGGGAAAAAATGGGGAAAAACGGGGGAAAAATTAGGAAAAACGGGGAAAAATGAGGGAAAAACGGGAAAAAATGGGGAAAACGGGGGAAAAAATGGGGAAAAACGGAGGAAAAAAATGAGGGAAAACGGGAAAAAATTAGGGAAAACGGAGGAAAAAAAATGAGGGAAAACGGGCAAAAAATGGGGAGAAACGGGGAAAAAATGAGGGGAAAAATGGAGAAAAACGGGGAAAAAATGAGGAAAACGGGGAAAAAATGAGAGGAAAATGGGAAAAAGGGAAAATGAGGAAACAAATGAGGAAAAAGGGGGAAAAATGAGGGAAAATGGGGAAAAATGGGGAAAACAAGGAAAAATGGGGAAAAACGGGGAAAAAATGACGGGAAATGGGGAAAAATGAGAGGAAAATGGGAAAAAGGGAAAATGAGGGAATAAATGAGGAAAAGGGGGGAAAAATGAGGGAAAATGGGGAAAAAATGGGGAAAACGGGGGGAAAATGAGAGGAAAATGGGAACAAGGGAAAATGAGGGAATAAATGAGGAAAAACGGGGAAAAATGAGAGAAAATGGGGAAAAAATGAGGAAAAATGGGCCCAAAAAAAGGAGGATTTTTTGTTTCTGGTGGATTTGGGGAAGGAAATTTGGGATTTGCTTCAGGTGGATGTTAAACACTGGATGGGAAAAGAAGAAAAATGGAAGAAACGAGGAAAAATGGGAAAAACGAGGAAAAACAGCAAAAAAAAAGGAGGATTTGTTGTTTCTGATGGTTTTAGAAAGAAAATTTGGGATTTTTTTCAGGTGGATGCTAAACACTGAATGGAGAGAGAGAGGGAAAAATGAGGGTAAACAGGAAAAATGAGGAAAAACAGGAAAAAATGGAGGAAAAAAGGGAAAAATGAGTAAAAACAGGCAAAAAAAAAGGAGGAATAATGGGAAAAATGAGGAAAAACAGGCAAAAAAAAGAGAGGATTTGTTGTTTCTGGAGGTTTTGGGAAGAAAAATTGGGATTTGTTTCAAGTGGATGTTAAACACCGGAGGGAGACAAAGAAAAATGAGGAAAAATGGGGAAAAATGGGAAAAAAAATTGAATTTTATCATTTTTGACATTTCCAAGGCCATTTCAGGAAGAAAATCCTGGAATTTCCTCGTTCTGTGTGGAGGTTGTGGATGCTGAGCACAAATTTTGGGTGAAATTTTAAAAATTCTTTGTCCCATATAGGAATTTGCTTGGAAAATGAGGAATTTTGGTGTCACATCTTAATTAATCCTGATAATTAATTAATTAATTACAGGAAAAACAAAAACAAAAAAAAATCCACTTTTTTTCCAGCTTCCAAGGGGAATTCCCTAAAAAAACTCCCAAATCCTGGTGTCTTCCCATAAAAACAACCACAAATTTTCATTTTTCTCCTTTAAAAAAAAACCAGAAAATTCAAAATTCAGCCTAAAAAATTTTTTTAAAAAAGAATCTGTGAGGGAAAATTGGGATAAAGTGGAATGGGGGAGAAATTGAGGGGGGAAAATGGGATTTGAGGGAAAAATGAGAATAAAAAGGAGAATTTCAGACCTGTTTTTTCCTTGATTTCACAGAGGACGCTGAACAGAGCTGGCTTCATCCTGTGGCAGTTCAGGGCGTGTTTCCTGCAAAAAAACATGGAAAAATCAGCCCCAAAATCCATGGGAACAAAATCAAATTAGGGTCACATTGAGGGAAGAACATGTGAGTGGAGAAAATCCTGGAAAAAAAATGAAAATGGGGGGGGGGAAATTGGAATTTTGGGGTTTTTTGAGGGGGTTTAATCTCATTTTTCTTGAAGGAAAATGGGCTGGAAATGGCCAGAATGCCAAATTTTTGGGGAATTTTGGGAGCTAAAAGTGCCAGCGAAAGTGGATTTTTTTTTCCATGGAATTTTATATAAATCTGTTTTTTAAGGGATGTAAAAGTAAAAAATGGAAATAAAGTAAAGATATGAAAGCTTGGGAGAAAAAAACATTTTAAAGGAAAAATTTTTTGAGGCAGAACAGCAAAAATTCAGGAATTCCTCACACCTGGAGCCAACAAATCCCGTGGATTTCATGGAATTTTGGCCCAATTCCCACCAGAAAGTATCTTTTTTTTCTGAATTTAATTTATTTTTAAAATAGATATATATCAAAAATTCCCTAGTTTTCCAGGGTTTGGCCCCAAATACAATCAGGAAAATCCTCGGCATAAGGGCCCTCAAAATTCAGATTTTTTTTTTCTGGTGCTTTTGAGCCTTTTTCCTCAGAAAATCCATTTAAAAAATAAATTTTTAATCTCACTTTCCCGCCAAATCCCGATTTTCCCGCCCCGTGAACATCCCCCCCATCAGCCACGCCCCAAATCCTGGGATTTCCTCTCAAATCTTGGGAATTTTTTTCCCTCAGAACTCGGCGGGTTTTGCCCCAAAAATTGGGGAATTTTGTCCCTAAAATAAATCGGCGGAATTTCCTGCAAGGAAAAACCCAAAAAAAAAAAAAAAAAAAAAAAAAAAAACCAAAAAAACGGGAGGCGCGGCGGGAAGAACAAAGGCGGCTCCGATCCCATTGTCCTCAAAAACCGAGAATGTGGAGGGAAAATTTCACTCCCAACCCCCCCCATTTTGGGGCTAAAATTTTCGATTTAGGTCCCCGAAGGCAGAGCTGGTTAAGTAAGTAATAATAATTAATTAATCATTAATTATTCATTAATTAAATCCAGCGCAGCTCCTCCCTGCCGGATCCTTCTCTCGCTTCCCGCCTCAAACTGGGAGCGTGGATGTTAAAATTCCCAATTTTGGGACTTTAAAAAGGTTTGGAAACTCCCCGAAATTTGCATTTTTAATTAAAAAATATTTATTAATCCCTACTTAATTGCTGTAAAAGCCTCAATTCCGACAAACTTCGCAGCCGAAGGGGAAAAAAAGTGGATTTTCCATGAAAAATGCTGGAAAATTGGGAAGCAGAGCGGTGGGTTTGGGTTAATATTAATGGATCTTGGTTTAAAAAAGCTCATTCCTCAATTTCTGGGAATTCAAACTCCCGACAAACTCAAAATTATCCCGAATATCCCAAAATTCTCTTCGGGATTCCATAAAATCCACATTTAGGGAATCCCTACAGGAGCTGCAGGTGGGGAATGCCCAAAACAACAGCAGGAAAGGGCAAAAAAATCGAATTTTTTTGAAAACTGACAATTCCACCGCCAAAAAAAAACCCCCAAAAAGTGAGTTTAACCCTAAATTTTGAGGGTTTGGATGAAAATGGCGAATAATTCCGAATTATCCATGCAAACAGCTGGAATTCGGGGCTGCCGCGCCCAAAAAGGGCCAAACTTTGGGGCGAGATAAGGAAAAATAGAGACTTTTATCAGCCCAGGGGATCGCGAGCACTCCCAGCTCCCCAAAAACCGCAGGAATGAGAAGAAAACATCCCAAAAAAATCCCAATTTTTGTGGGATTCGAGGCATTTCCCTCCTGGAGCACCCGCTAATGAGGCGTTAATTACTCGTAGTTAATTAAGGAATGCTGAACCCGCCAAAATCCTGGAATTCTGCTCATTTCCAGCTCTGGTTTTCCCTAAAATTCAGGAATTCCTGGTGGGGGATGGAGGATTTATTCCAAATTATTCCGAATTTGGGGGTCCCACCTTCACCTGTCCAAAATTCCAACCTTAAACAGCTCCAG
Organism: Luscinia luscinia; assembly: GCA_034336685.1. Classification (NCBI taxonomy): domain Eukaryota; kingdom Metazoa; phylum Chordata; class Aves; order Passeriformes; family Muscicapidae; genus Luscinia; species Luscinia luscinia. Next base: position 66,845 of record JAKWBO010000050.1, read on the forward strand.
TTTTCCCATTCCTGTTTTTTTTACCCCATTCCCAGCAGTTTTCCCTCATTCATAGTTTTTTTATTCAATTCCCAGTGTTTTTTCCCCATTTCCAGTGAGTTTTGTCCTATTCCAAAAAGATTTTTCCTTATTCCAGGGGTTTTACCGTCATTCCCAGCAGGTTTTTCCCCATTCCAGGTGGGTTTTTTTCCCATTCCCAGATGTTTTTCCTCCATTCCAAGCACCTTTTCCCTCATTCCCAGTGTTTTTTCCCCATTCCCAGTCGGGTTTTCCTCTTTCTCTTAGAGTTTTCTCCATCCCCATTGAATTTTCCCATATTCCCAGTGGGGTTTCCCCAATTCCCAGTGATTTTTGTCCCGTTCCTGGAGGGTTTTCCCCCATCTCCAGTTATTTTTGTCCCATTCATGGAGATTTTTCCCTCATTTTCAGCGATTTTTGTCCTATTCCTGTTTTTTTTTTTCCCTACATTCCCTAGGGATTTCCCCCATTCTCATCAGTTCTGCCCGGGATTTTCCTGCCTGATCCACACTGGGAATGGGGTAAAACTGCTGGGAATGGGGTAAAAAACACCGGGAATGAGATAAAAATCACTGGGAAATCCAACAAGGAATGGGGCAAAATCCCTGGGAATAGAGAAAAACCTTATGGGAACGGGAAAAACCTGATGGGAATGGGAAAAACTTGCTGAGAATGGGGGGAAAATCAGCTGGAAATGGGGAAAATCCCATCGGGAATGAGGGAAATCCCTCAAGGAATGGGGGAAAACTATTTGGAATATGAAAAATCAACCGGAAATGGGGAAAATCCACTAGGAATGGGGAAAAAAACATTAGAAATCAGGGAAAAATCCATTGGGAACGGGGCAAAGCTGCTGGGAATGAGAAAAATCTTCTGGAAATCAGGGAAAAACTGCTGGGAATGGGGCACAAACTTTGGGAATGGGGTAAAACCACTGGGGATGGGGTAAAACCACCAAGAATGGGGCAAAATACACTGGGAACGGGCAAAAACACTGGGAATGATGGAAAACCCACTGGAAATGGGGCAAATAACAACAGGAATGGGGCAAAACCCACTGGAAATGGGGCAAATAACACCGGGAATGGGGCAAAAGCACCAGGAATGGGACGAAATCCCTGGGAATTGTCCCCAGAACGGGAAGGACGAGGGGAACGCTCGGTGTGAAGCGGGAGCATCACCCGGAACGCGGGGCCTGAATGGAGCGGGAAAACCGGGAATAGTGGGGAAGTTCCCCCCTCAAAGCCTCCCTCAGTGTCCCCTCGGTGTCGCCTCAGTGTCCCCTCGGTGCCCCCTCAGTGTCCCCTCAAATGTCCCCTTAGAGACCCCTCAGTGTTCCCTCACTGTCCCCGCAGCGTGCCCTCAGTATTTCCTTAGTGTCCCCTTAGAGTCCTCTCACTGTCGCCTCAGTGTCCCCTCGGTGTCCCCTCAGTGTTCCCTCACTGTTCCCTCAGTGTCTCCTCAATGTCCCTCGGTGTCCCCTCAGTGTCTCCTCAGTGTTCCCTCAATGTCCCCTCAAATCCCCCTCGGTGTCCCCTCACTGTCCCCTCAGTGCTCCCTCAGTGTCCCTCAATGGTCCCTCACTGTCCCCTCGGTGTCCCCTTAGAGTCCTCTCAGTATCCCTCAGTGTTCCTTCAGGGTCCCTGCGGTTCCCCTCAGTGTTTCGTCACTGTCCCCTCATTGTCCCCTCAGTATCCCCTCAGTGTCCCCTCACTCGTCACGTGTCCCTACACTGTTCCCTCAATGTCTCCTCAGTCTCCTCACTGTCCCTCAGTCTCCCCTCACTGTCCCCTCAGTCTCCCCTCACTGTCCCTCAGTCTCCCTCAGTCTCCCTTAGTCTCCCTCAGTCTCCCTACACTGTCCCCTCACTGTCCCCTCAGTCTCCCCTCACTGTCCCTCAGTGTCCCCGCGCTGAGTCACGCCGGTCCCGCTCTCCCCGCTCCCCATTGCCCGGTGTCCCCCGCCCGTACCTGGCCTGGGCCTCATCCAAGCTCTGGTCGGTGATGGCCATGATCTGCTGCAGGACATCGCCGGTGTCGTGCTGCGGAGGCCCCGCTGCTGGCCCTGAGGGTGGCGGGTCCTCGCTGGCGGCGGCAGCGGGGAGGCGCTGGCGGAAGAGACCCCGCCAGGCCCACCCCGGCTATCAATTAGGCGGCGCGGCCTCCATGGCGGGCTTTGAGCTGCGGGCGCGACGCGACAGAGCGCGACAGGGCGCGACAAATCGCGACAGAGCGCCACAGCACTCATAGCCGAGCCGGCGGCCCCACAGGTACCCCCCCCAGCCCCCCCCCCGCGTTGCCGCCGTTGTGGTCACGCCCAGCCCTGACCACGCCCCTTCATGAGGGAACGCCCTTCCCGCCATTGCGGCTTGGCCACGCCCCCAGACCGAACCACTCCCCTTCGTGGGGGGGACGCCTTTTCCCGCCATCACAATGGCCACGCCCCTATGTTGACCACGCCCCATCCAGGTTGTGTCGATCCCACCCAATTTTGGTCACGCCCTCATTTGACCACGCCCCAATCGTCATTTCCGCCATTGGCCACACCCATAATGCCATGACGTCACCATGACAACCGAAAACCACGCCCATTTTCTATTAGACCACGCCCCCACTACTGATTTCCCAATTTTCCTCTTTTCCACCCAAAATTTGGGATTTTTAATTCCCACAGCTCCGTTTTGGGTCATTTTGACGCTCTGAGGTTGAATCCCAACAAAGCAGAATTTTTTGGTGCCATTTTGGGATAAAAACAGAGGAGAAAATAAAGGAATTAAAGGGAAAAATGAAGGAATTAAAGAGAAAAATGAAGGGATTAAAGGGAAAAATGAAGGAATTAAAGGGAAAAATGAAGGGATTAAAGAAAAAAATGAAGGGATTAAAGAGAAAAATGAAGGGATTAAAGGGAAAAACGAAGGAATTAAAGGGAAAAATGAAGGGATTAAAGGGAAAAATGAAGGAAATGCAGTTTAAGAATTCCCACTGGGAGCAATTCCAATTTTGGAGGAAATTCTGGGCTCCAGGTTTGGGTGTTTAACCTCAATTTTGCCTGGAAAAATCCCGTGAAATCCAGAAAAATCCCATTTCATCCAAGGAATTTTGCAGCCAAGCCGGAAAAGTCACCTGGTTCAGCTCCAGGGAATCCCCTGGAATTCCCAAAACTCGCACGGAAGTTTTCCAGGATCAGGGAAAAAAGAAGGAAAAAAAAGAGGGAAAATTTGGCTTTTTCACAGAATTCCCAAATCCTGGGATTTGTGAGCATTTCCAAGGAAAATTCTGCCCTCAGAATTCCCAAAATCTGGACAATTCCAGGAAAAATTCCCCCCTCAAAATTCCTAAATTCTGGGGGATTCCTGATCCTTTTTCCAAGAAAAAACAACTCCAGGTTAAAACCAGTCTTTAATGGGAATTCTGCTCCAAGAAAATCTTGAATTTTCCAGGGTAAAATCCAGCCTGGAGCCCCCCAGGAATCCGGAATTCTCCCAAATCCCCCCAAAAATTATTTTATTCTTGATCCATCACGACTTTTCCAGGGAAATTTCCAACCCAGGAATCCAGAATTGTTCTCAACCTCACAGTCCTTGATCCAACAGGAATTTTCCAAGGAAATTTTGATGCTTTGAGCCTTCCAGAACTCCAAAATTCTCCCAAATCCCCCCCAAAAAAATCGCTTTATCCTTGATCCACCAAGAGTTTTCCAGGAAAATTTCCACATTGGAGCACCACAGGACTCCTGAATTCTCCTAAATCCCCAAAAAAAATCACTTTATCCTTGACTTTTCATGGCTTTTCCAGGAAAATTTTGATGCTTTGAACCTCACAGGAATCCAGAATTTTCCTCAACCCCACAATCCTTGATCCAACAGGAATTTTCCAGGGGAAATTTGATGCTGGAACGTTCCAAGCCTCCAAAATGGTCCTAAATTCCAAAAAAATCACTTTATACTTGATCCACCAGGAGTTTTCCAGGAAAATTTCCACAAGATTCCAGAATGTTCCTTGACCCACCACGACTTTTCCAGAAATTTCCACAAGGTTCCAGAATGTTCCTTGACTCTACCATGACTGTTCCAGGAAAATTTCCACAAGATTCCAGAATGTTCCTTGACCCCACCACGACTTTTCCAGGAAAATTTCCACAAGATTCCAGAACGTCTCCTCGACTCCACAACCCTCCGCCCCACCAATGAACGCCGCGAAGGAAAAAATTCCCAAAAAATTTCCGAAAACCAAAAAAAAAAAAAAATCTGAAAAAAAAAAATCCGCCTTCAAAAAAAATTAAAAGAAAAAATTTTGAAAAAAAATATTTTAAAAAATTTAAAAAAATTAAAAAATTTTTAAAAATTTAAAAATTTTAAAAATTTTTAAAAAATTTTAAAAATTAAAAAAATTTAAAAAAATTAAAAAAATTTAAAAAAATTAAAACAAAACCTGAAATAATTAGATGGAGGAGTCGACGGTGAAGTGGCTGCTAGGGCGCCCCAGGCCCCGCCTTCGGGGAGGCGATTTGGCGCTTTTTGGGGGCAGGGCAGGCAGAGCAGGCGGCGGAAGGTGCTCCTCATCTCGCTGTCGCTGCCTACGAGTAAACGATGGCGTTTAATCAGCGAAGTTCACCTCGCCAGCAGCAGCATCAGATTTCTCCACGGCCAGCACGCCACAGCTCTGGCAGCCCAGCCCGTCCAGCAGCAGCACCACCTGGCCTGGCGTCCAGCACACCACGAAGGCACCTGGGGAAATGGGAAAATGGGGAAAAATGGGGAAAATGGGGAAAATGGGGATTAGAGGGGTGGGGAAATAAATGGGAAAATTGGGGAAAATGGGGAAAATGGGGATTAGAGGGGTGGGGAAATGGAGAAATATTGGGGAAAATTGGGGAAAAATGGGGAAATGGGGAAATGGGGGAATGGGGAAATGGGGGAATGGGGAAATGGGGAATGGGGAAATGGGGAAAATGGGGATTGGAGATGATGATGTCCAACCCAGTTAATTACCCCCAATTACCACTAATGATGATGATGAACCCACCAAGGATGATGATGACCAACCCACCAAGGATGACCATGACCAACCCAATTAACTGCTAATTAACTCCCTAATCAGCCACCCACCCAGCACGATGGTGACGGTCTTGACCAGCGCCAGCACGGGTGCCGCTGGTTGTTACTCCCTAATTAACCGCTAATTAACCACCCACTAATGATGATGACGAACCCACCAAGGATGATGATGACCAACCTACCAATGACGACCATGACCAACCCAATTAACTGCTAATTAACCCCTAATTAAGCACCCACCCAGCACGATGGTGACGGGTCTTGCCAGCGCCAGCACGGTGTCGCGATGCCGCTGGTGTTACCCCCTAATTATCCGCTAATTAACCACCCACTAATGATGATGATGAACCCACCAAGGATGAAGATGAGCAACCCACCAAGGACAACCATGACCAACCCAATTAACCGCTAATTAACCCCAAATCAGCCACCCACCCAGCACGATGGTGACGGTCTTGACGAGCGCCAGCACGGTGTCGCGGTGCCGCGGGTGTTACCCCCTAATTAACTGCTAATTAACGACCCATTGAGGATGACGATGACGAACCCACCATGGATGAAGATGACCAACCCACCAATGACGACCATGACCAACCCAATTAACTGCTAATTAACTCCCAAATCAGCCACCCACCCAGGACGATGGTGACGGTCTTGACGAGCGCCAGCACAGTGTCGCTGTGCCGCTGGTGTTACTCCCTACTCAACCGCCAATTAACCACCCACTAATGATGATGATGAACCCGCCATAGATGAAGACCAACCCACTAAGGACGCACTCATGACCAACCCACTAACTCGCTAATTAACCCCTAATTAAGCACCCACCCAGCACGATGGTGATAGTCTTGACGTAGAGCGCCAGCACGGTGATGTCGCGATGCCGTGGTGTTACCCCCTAATTAACTGCTAATTAACGCACCCCATTGAGGATGACGTATGATGAACCCACCATGGATGAAGATGACCAACCCACCAATGACGACTCATGACCAACCCAATTAACTGCTAATTAACCCTCACTAAGCACTCCACCCAGCACGATGGTGACGGGTCTTGACGAGCGCCAGCACAGTGTCGCGGTGTCAGCGGGTGTTACCCCTAATTATCCGCTAATTAACCACCCACTGAGGATGATGATGAACCCACCAAGGATGAAGATGAGCAACCCACCAAGGACAACCATGACCAAGCCAATTAACCGCTAATTAACCCCTAATTAAGCACCCACCCAGCACGATGGTGACAGTCTTGACGAGCGCCAGCATCGGTGTCGCAGTGCCGCGGTGCGCGCGCCAGTGTCGCGCCTACGCGCGCCATGTCCTGCGGCGCACGAGAGGAAGATGTGCTCGAGACCAGCACCATGACCAGGAACACGGCCAGGTTGGACACGGCCCAGAAGGTCAGGTAGCTGCGGCTGTAGAGCGGCGCCATCCTGGAGCAGCTCTCCAGCGAGCACAGGCAGTGCCAGCCGAGGACGGATCAGCCCCAGCAGCAGCGCCGGCCGCCTAGATGGAGAGGATGAGCCCCAGCACGCGCTGCGCCGACATCTCGCTGTGCAGCTGCATGGTCAGCACCGCGGCGGGTGCCGCCTCCACCGCGATGGCCAGCAGGTTGACCACCGAGGCCGCCAGGCTGGTGTCCAGCAGGCTCTGCCGATCTAACCACGTCCGCAGCGACAGCCGCGCCTGCCCTGGGCCCGTGTGGAACATCAGGAACATGTACGCCACGCTCGCCGAACAGGTCGGGCGGCCGCCAGGTTGGCCAGCAGGTAGTAGATGGGGTAGTGGAAGCGGCGGTTGGCGGCCACGGCGCGCGATGACCAGCAGGTTGGTCAGCAGCACCACGGCGCTGACCGCCAGCCCCAGCGCCACCACCAGCACGTTCTTGGGCCGCCAGTGCGCCGCTTCAGCTCCTTGGGCGGGCTGTTGTTGTAGAAGAAGCCGACGGTCTCGCTGTAGAAGCAGTGCCTCATGGCGTGGGGCCTGGGGACGGGGGGAAAACAGGGTTTGGGGGAAAAATGGGGTTTTGGGAGGGAAAATGGGGTTTGGGGGAAAATGGGGATTTTGGGGACAAATGGAGGGAAAATGGGGATTTTGGGGAGAAAATGGGGGAAATGGGGATTTTGGGGGAAAATGGGGATTTTGGGAGGGAAAATGGGGGAAAACGGGGATTTTGGGGGAAAATGGGGGAATTAGGATTTTGGGGAAAATGAGGATTTTGGGAAAATGGGGATTTTGGGGAAAATGGGGATTTTGGGGAAAAATGGGGATTTTGGGAGAAAAAATGGGGGTTTTGGGAGGGAAAATGAGGATTTTGGGGACAAATGGAGGGAAAATGGGGATTTTGGGAGGGAAAATGGGGTTTGGGGAAAAATGGGGATTTTGGGAGGGAAAATGGGGATTTTGGGAGGAAAATGGGGTTTTGGGGAGAAAATGGGGAAATGGGGATTTTGGGACGGAAAATGGGGATTTTGGGGGAAAAATGGGGATTTTGGGGGAGAAAAATGGAGGGAAAACGGGGATTTTGGGGGAGAAAATGGGGGAAAAACAGGGATTTTGGGGGAAAATGGGAATTTTGGGGGAAAATGGGGGGGAGATGTGGATTTTGGGAGGAAAGATGGGGATTTTGGGGGAGAAAATGGGATTTTGGGGAGAAAATGGGGATTTTGGGGAGAAAATGGGGAAAATGGGGATTTTGGGAGGGCAAATGGGGATTTTGGGGGGAGAAAATGAGGGAAATGGGGATTTTGGGGAAAATGAGGGTTTTGGAGAGAAAATGGGGAAAACGGGGATTTTGGGAGGGCAAATGGGGATTTTGGAAGGAAAAATGGGGAAAATGGGGATTTGGGGAAAAATGGGGGAATTAGGATTTTGAGAGAATTGGGGAAAAATAAGGAAATAATTTTAAGAATTGAGAAAAAAAAGGGGGGAAATTGAGGATTTTGGGGAAAAAATTGGGGGAAATGAGTGTTTTGGGAAAAAATGAGGGGGAATGAGGATTTTGAGGGAAAAAAAATGGGGATTTGGGGGAAAAAATGGGGGGGGGGGAATTGGAAAAAATGAGGGGAAAATTCCATAAATATCCCTAAAAAATCCCAGAAAAATCCCCCAAAAACTAGAAAAATTCCCCAAAAGAGCCAGAAAAATCCCAGGAAAATTCTCCACAAAAATTCCATTAAAATTCCTAAAAATCCCATAAACTTCCCAAATAATTCCTTTTTTTCCCCCTCTTAAATTCTGTGAGAATTCCATCCCAAATTTCTCCTCCTGGAACCACAAAAAAAACTTGGAAAATCCCCAAAATCCTGGAAAAAAAAAATCCCAAATTTCCCTCCCCCTGCAGCTTTTTCCAGCCCGACCTTGGAATTCCTGAAAGAATCAAAACTATTCCAGGAGGAAAAAAACAACTAAAAAAAGAGGAATAAAACCACCAAAAAATTCCCAAAATTCCCACCTGGAATTTTTTATATTAAAAAAAAAAATCAGGAGCTGCAGGAATTCCTTTGCTCCCAAAATTCTGGGAAAGGGGGAAAAAATGGAATTTTTTGCTTTTTCCCATTTTTCCAACTTTTTTTGGCTTTTTTTTTCAGCAGCTCTGCAAAAATTCCAGGATGGGGAGAGAATTTGGGATTTTTCCTTGGATTTGGGATTTTTTCCTGGAATTTTGGGTTTGCTTTTTTTTTTTTTTTCCTCTGGATTTGGGATTTTTTTTTCCATGGATTTTTGGATTTTCCTGGAATTCTGGGGGTTTCTCCCCTTGGATTTGGAGTTTTCCCCCTGGATTTTGGATTTTTTCCTGGAATTTTGGGATTTTTTTCCTGGAATTTTGGGATTTTTTTTCCCCCCCATGGATTTGGGAATTTTTTCCCTCTGGATTTGGGTTTTCCCCCCTGGATTTTGGGGTTTTTCCTCGAATTTTGGGTTGTTTTTGGGGTTTTTTTATTATTTTTTATTTTGGGATTATTTTCCTTCTATTTGGGACTTTTTTTCCCCTTGGACTTGGGGATTTTTTCTCGGAATTTTGGATTTTTCCTTTGGATTTTGTGGTGTTTTCCCTGGATTTTGGGGTTTTTTTCTGGAATTCTGGGGGTTTTCCTTTGGATTTTGGGGGTTTTTCCCCTGGATTTGGGTTTTTCCTGGAATTTTGGGGTTTTTCCCTGGATTGGGTTTTTTTCCTTGTATTTGTATTTGTATTTGTATTTCCCCTGGATTTTCAGATTTTTCCCTTGCATTGGTTTTTTTTTTTCCTTGCATTTGGAGTTTTTTCCCTCTGGATTTTGGGATTTTCCGGGAGGAATTTCCCTTTTCCCGGGATTTCCCCTCCCCCTCCTCTTTCAGCAGCAATTTCCCTCCCCAAATCCCTTTAAAATCCCTTAAAAATCTCTTTAAAATCGCTTTAAAATCCCTTAAAAATCGCTTTTAAATCGCTTTAAAATCCCATTTTTCCAAGAAAAAAAAGAACAGGAAGGGCCTCCCGCACTCCTCCCTGGGCCCGCACGGATTTGGGGGAAAAATCCCGGAATTCGCCTCCCAAAAAATCCCAAAAAAGCGGCAAAACCGCTCCATAAAAATCCGAATAATCCCAAAAATCCGAATAATCCAACTTTTTGTTTTGTTTTTTGTTGTTTCTTTGGGAATTTCCCCCCCTCCCCCATTTTTAAGGAACTTTGGGATAAAAATTCCGGGAATTCTCACCTGGGATCAGCACGCGGCGCTCCAGGGGGGAAATTCCCATTTCCAGCGGAGGGAAAAAAATTAAAAAAAAATGTTTAATTTTTAAAAAAATAAAACAGGAAATAAAAAGTTTGGAGGCTCCCGGAGAAAGTCGGGAAGGGGAAAATTCCTCGGAGGAGCCTCCGGGAGCCGCCCCCGGGCGGGGCCTGAAACCCGAAACCAAAAAACCAAAAAAAAACCCAAAAAACCCAAAAAAATCGGGCGCGGGTTAAAAATCCGGGAGAATTTGGGAATGCGGGGAAATTTGAGAGATGGAGAGAAATTCAGGAAAATCCAGGAAATCCCAGGAAAATCCAGGAAATTCAGAATAATTCAGGAAATCCAGAATAATTCAGGAAATCCAGGAAATCAATTAAATCCAGGAAATTCAGGACATTCAGGAAATCCTTGAAAATCCAGGAAATTCAGAAAAATTCAGGAAAATCCAAGAAAATCCGGGAAGTTCATTAAATCCAGGAAATCCTTGAAAATCCCAGAAAATTCAGAAAAATCCAGGAAATTCAGGAAAATCTGGGAAATCCCAGGAAATGGGAATAAATCGGGTTAAAACGGGAATAAATTGGATTAAAACAGGAATAATTCGGATTAATTTATTTTAATTGACTTTAATTCCTCATTTTTAATGATTTCATTGGTTTTTCCAGGCAGGAAAAAAAAAGCAGGATTTGGGATTTGACTCAAATAATTCCTTTTTTTTTTTTTTTTTTTTTTTTTTTTTTTTGGGGAAAACCGAGGGGATTTTGGGACCCATCCCACCCAACTCCTTCTGCTCTTCCTCTTCCTCCTCTTTCCTAATTTTTTTGGGATCCAATCTTGCTCCTCTTCCTCTTCTCTTCTTCTTCTTCCTCTTCCTCCTCCTCTTCCCTCATTTTTTTTGGGTAAAACCGAGGGGATTTTGGGTGGAATTCTCCAACATCCCCATCGCTTTTCCTCCTCCTCTTCCCTGATTTTTTCGCGAATTCTGAGAGGATTTTGGCATCATCCCACCCCTACTCCTGATCTTCCTCCTCCTCCTCCTCTTCTTCCTCCTCTTCCTGATTTTTTCGGGAATTCTGAGAGGATTTTGGCATCATCCCACTCTACTCCTGCTCTTCCTCCTCCTCTTCCTCCTCTTCTTGATTTTTTTGGGAAAACCGAGGGGATTTTGGGTGGAATTCTCCAACATCTCCATCACTTTTCCTCTTCTTTTTCCTCCTCCTCTTCCCCTCATTTTATTTTTGGGAAACCGAGGGGATTTTGGGTGGAATTCTCCAACATCACTCATCACTTTTCCTCCTCCTCTTCTTCATTTTTTTGGGAATTCTGAGAGGATTTTGGCACCATCCCACCCAACTCCTTCTGCTCTTCCTCCTCCTCCTCCTCCCCCTCCTCTTCCTCTTCCTCTCTTCTTTCCTGATTTTTGGGGAAAACCGAGGGGATTTTGGGATCCATCCCACCCAACTCCTTCTGCTCTTCCTCTTCCTCCTCTTCCTGATTTTTTTTGGGAAAACCGAGGGGATTTTGGGTGGAATTCTCCAACATCTCCATCACTTTTCCTCTTCTTTTTCCTCCTCCTCTTCCTGACTTTTTTGGGAAAACCGAGAGGATTTTGGGTGGAATTCTCCAACATCTCCATCACTTTTCCTCTTCTTTTTCCTCCTCCTCTTCCCTGATTTTTTGGGAAAACCGAGGGGATTTTGGACCCATCCTGCTACTCCTTCTGCTCTTCCTCCTCCTCCTCCTCCTCCTCCTCCTGGTCCCGCAGGCGGTACTTGAGGCGCCGCAGCGGCTCCGTCAGGCTGCGCCGGGGGCCGCTCTGGAATTCCTGGCGCTCCTGGAAGTTCCTGTCCAGCAGCTCGGCCGCCTCTCGCCAGCTCTGGAAGCAGGAGGTGCCTGAGTCGCGGATCTCCCGCACGGCGTCGGGAACCAGGACGGCGCCGCTGGGCGCCAGCACCACCAGGGCGGGCAGCTCCGAGACCCCGAAGCGCGCCCGCAGCTCCCTGGGGGAGAGAGCGAGAGAGAGAGAGGGATTTGGGATAATTGGGGAAATGGGGGTGAATTGGGGATTTGGGGGTTTGGGAATATTGGGAAATGGGGGAATTGGGGATTTGGGAATATTGGGGATTTGGGGGTTTGGGAATATTGGGGAAATGGGGGGAATTGGGGATTTGGGAATATTGGGGAAATGCGGGGGAATTCGGGATTTGGGATATTGGGGAAATGGGGGGAAGTGGGGGTTTGGGAATATTGGGGAAATGGGGGGGAATTGGGAATTTGGGAATATTGGGGGAAATGGGGTGAATTGGGGGTTTGGGGGTTTGGGAATATTGGGGAAATGGGGGTGGAATTGGGGATTTGGGAATATTGGGGAAATGGGGGTGGAATTGGGGATTTGGGAATATTGGGGAAATGGGGAATTGGGGGTTTGGGGGGTTTGGGGAATATTGGGGAAATGGGGGGGAATTGGGGATTTGGGGGGGTTGGGGAAATGGAAAAAAAGGGGGAAAGGGAAATTGGGGATTTGGGGGTTTGGGAATATTGGGAAATGGGGGGAATTGGGGGTTTGGGGGTTTGGGAATATTGGGGAAATGGGGGAATTGGGAATTTGGGAATATTGGGGAAATGGGGGGAATTGGGGATTTGGGAATACTGGAGAATGGGGGAATTGGGGCCTGTGGGGGATTTGGGATAATTGGGGAAATGGGGGGAATTGGGGGGTTTGGGAATATTGGGGATTTGGGGGGTTTGGGAATATTGGGGAAATGGGGGGAATTGGGGATTTGGGAATATTGGGGAAATGGGAGGGAATTGGGGGTTTGGGGGGTTGGAAATATTGGGGAAATGGGGGAATTGGGGATTTGGGAATATTGGGGAAATGGGGGAATTGGGGCGTTTGGGAATATTGGGGAAATGGGGAATTGGGGGTTTTGGGAATATTGGGGATTTGGGGGGTTTGGGAATATTGGGGAAATGGGGGAAATGGGGATTTGGGGGGTTTCGGAAATGGGGGAATTGGGGATTTGGGGGTTTGGGAATATTGGGAAAATGGGGGGAATTGGGGATTTGGGGGATTTGGGAATATTGGGGAAATGGGGGGATTTGGGGATTTGGGAATATTGAGGAAATGGGGGGAATTGGGGATTTGGGAATATTGGGGAAATGGGGGAAAATGGGAGGAAATGGTGGGGAAAAGAAGAAATTGGGGATTTGGGGGGGAATTGGGAATATTGGGGAAATGGGAAAACGGGGGAAATTGGGGATTTGGGAATATTGGGGAAATGGGGAAAATGGGAGGAAATGGGGGAAAACGGGAAATTTGGGAATTGGGAGGAATCCTCATTTATCTACTCAACTCTCACCTGTCCTACCTGTCCCTCACCTAGCACTGGTGTCTCTACCCATCCCCACCTGTCCCTCACCTGTTGTAGGAGTCCCTCACCTGTCCCACCTTTCCCTCACCTACCAAAGGGTGTCCCCACCTGTCCCAGGTGCGCCACTCGCCTCAGCAGTCTATCCCCGGCGGCAGCCCAGCACAGGAGCGGGCGTGGTCTCAGGTACTCCAGGTGTTCCCCGCTCACACCTGTCCTGCCCCACACAGACCAGCCCGAGCTGCTTCTGCCCCACCTGTGCTCACCTGTGCTCACCTGTGCTCACCTGTCCCAGGTGGGGATGAGAGAGGGTGGAAGAGGATGAGCGGGACAGCTGGGGACAGGTAAGGGACAGGTGAGCACAGGTGGGAGAGGTAGGGACAGGTGAGGGACAGGTGAGCACAGGTGGGACAGGTAAGGCGGGAGAGGTGAGGACAGGTGAGCACAGGTGGGAGAGGTAGGACAGGTGAGCACAGGTGGGAGAGGCGGACAGGTGAGGGACAGGTGGGACAGGTAAGGACAGGTGTCCCAGGTGCTCACCCGCCCAGCTCGTCCCACCGTGCGCAGCGCCCAGCCAGGAGCGCGGCATGTCCCTCAGGTATCATGCGGTGCTTCCGGCTCGCACCTGTCCCGGCCCAGGTAGACCAGCCTGAGCTGCTTCTGCCCACCTGTGCTCACCTGTGCTCACCTGTCCCAGGTGGGGATGAGAGAGGGTGGAAGAGGATGAGTGGGACCGTTTGGGACAGGTGAGCACAGGCGAAACAGGTGAGCACAGGTGGGACAGGTGAGGGACAGGTGGAAGAGGCGGGACAGGTGAGCACAGGTGAGCACAGGTGAGACAGATGAGACTAGTGAGACAGGTGTGGACAGGTGAGCACAGGTGAGACAGGTGAGCACAGGTGAGCACAGGCGGGACAGGTGAGACAGATGAGGACAGGTGAGCACAGGTGGGACAGGTGAGTACAGGCAGGACAGGTAAGGGACAGGTGAGCACAGGTGGGAGAGGTAGGACAGGAGAGCACAGGTGGAACAGGTGAGCACAGGTGATACAGGTGGGCACAGGTGGGACAGGTGAGACAGATGACGGACAGGTGAGCATAGGCGGGGCAGGTAAGGGACAGGTGAGCACAGGTGGGAGAGGTAGGACAGGTGAGCAGGTGGGACAGGTGAGCACAGGTGGGAGAGGTAGGACAGGTGAGCAGGTAGGACAGGTGAGCACAGGTGGGAGAGGTAGGACAGGTGAGGGACAGGTGGGACAGGTAAGGGACAGGTGTCCCAGGTGCGCTCACCCGCCCAGCCTCGTCCCCCGTGCGGCAGCGCCAGCCAGGAGCGCTGGCATGTCCCTCAGGTACTTCAGCGGTGCTTCCCGCTCGCACCTGTCCTGGCCCAGGTAGACCACAGCCTGAGCTGCTTCTGCCCCACCTGTGCTCACCTGTGCTCACCTGTCCCAGGTGGGGATGAGAGAGGGTGGAAGAGGATGAGCGGGACAGCTGGGGACAGGTGAGGGACAGGTGAGCACAGGTGGGAGAGGCGGGACAGGTGAGTACAGGTGAGACAGGTGTGGGACAGGTGAGACAGGTGGGCACAGGTGGGACAGGTGAGTACAGGCAGGACAGGTAAGGGACAGGTGAGCACAGGTGGGAGAGGTAGGACAGGAGAGCACAGGTGGAACAGGTGAGCACAGGTGAGACAGGTGGGCACAGGTGGGACAGGTGAGTACAGGCAGGACAGGTAAGGGACAGGTGAGCACAGGTGGGAGAGGTAGGACAGGTGAGCACAGGTGAGTACAGGTGAGCACAGGTGGGACAGGTAAGGGACAGGTGGGCACAGGTGGGACAGGTGAGTACAGGCAGGACAGGTGAGGGACAGGTGAGCACAGGTGGAGAGGTAGGACAGGTAAGGGACAGGTGAGCACAGGTGGGAGAGGCGGGACAGGTGAGGGACAGGTGGGACAGGTAAGGGACAGGTGTCCCAGGTGCGCTCACCCGCCCAGCCTCGTCCCCCGTGCGGCAGCGCCAGCCAGGGAGCGCTGGCATGTCCCTCAGGTACTGCGCGGTGCTCCCGCTTCGCACCTGTCCTGCCCCAGGTAGACCAGCCTGAGGTGCTGTTTTGCCCCACCTGTGCTCACCTGTGCTCACCTGTCCCAGGTGGGGATGAGAGAGGGTGGAAGAGGATGAGTGGGACAGTTTGGGACAGGTGAGCACGGGTGGGACAGGTGAGCACAGGTGAGACAGAGGAGACTAGTGAGACAGGTGTGGGACAGGTAAGGGACAGGTGAGGGACAGGTGAGTACAGGCAGGACAGGTAAGGGACAGGTGAACACAGGTGGGAGAGGCGGGACAGGTGAGACAGGTGAGCACAGGCAGGACACGTAAGGGACAGGTGAGCACAGGTGAGCACAGGTGGGAGAGGTAGGACAGGTGAGCACAGGTGGGAGAGGCGGGACAGATGGAGAGGTGGGACAGGTAAGGGACAGGTGTCCCAGGTGCGCTCACCCGCCCAGCTCGTCCCCGTGCGGCAGCGCCAGCCAGGAGCGCGGCATGTCCCTCAGGTACTCGCGGTGCTCCCGCTCGCACCTGTCCTGGCCCAGGTAGACCAGCCTGAGCTGCTTCTGCCCCACCTGTGCTCACCTGTGCTCACCTGTCCCAGGTGGGGATGAGAGAGGGTGGAAGAGGATGAGTGGGACCGTTTGGGACAGGTGAGCACAGGCGAAACAGGTGAGCACAGGTGGGACAGGTGAGGGACAGGTGGAAGAGGCGGGACAGGTGAGCACAGGTGAGCACAGGTGAGACAGATGAGACTAGTGAGACAGGTGTGGGACAGGTGAGCACAGGTGAGACAGGTGAGCACAGGTGAGCACAGGCGGGACAGGTGAGACAGATGAGGACAGGTGAGCACAGGTGGGACAGGTGAGTACAGGCAGGACAGGTAAGGGACAGGTGAGCACAGGTGGGAGAGGTAGGACAGGAGAGCACAGGTGGAACAGGTGAGCACAGGTGATACAGGTGGGCACAGGTGGGACAGGTGAGACAGATGACGGACAGGTGAGCATAGGCGGGGCAGGTGAGGACAGGTGAGCACAGGTGGGAGAGGTAGGACAGGTGAGCAGGTGGGACAGGTGAGCACAGGTGGGAGAGGTAGGACAGGTGAGCAGGTAGGACAGGTGAGCACAGGTGGGAGAGGTAGGACAGGTGAGGGACAGGTGGGACAGGTAAGGGACAGGTGTCCCAGGTCTCTCACCCGCCCAGCTCGTCCCCCGTCGCGGCAAGCGCCAGCCAGGAGCGCTGGCATGTCCCTCAGAGTACTCGCGGTGCTCCGCTCGCACCTGTCCTGGCCCAGGTAGACCAGCCTGAGCTGCTTCTGCCCCACCTGTGCTCACCTGTGCTCACCTGTCCCCAGGTGGGGATGAGAGAGGAGTGGAAGAGGATGAAGCGGGACAGCTGGGGACAGGTGAGGGACAGGTGAGCACAGGTGGGAGAGGCGGGACAGGTGAGTACAGGTGAGACAGGTGTGGGACAGGTGAGACAGGTGGGCACAGGTGGGACAGGTGAGTACAGGCAGGACAGGTAAGGGACAGGTGAGCACAGGTGGGAGAGGTAGGACAGGAGAGCACAGGTGGAACAGGTGAGCACAGGTGAGACAGGTGGGCTGGGTGGGACAGGTGAGTACAGGCAGGACAGGTAAGGGACAGGTGAGCACAGGTGGGAGAGGTAGGACAGGTGAGCACAGGTGAGTACAGGTGAGCACAGGTGGGACAGGTAAGGGACAGGTGGGCACAGGTGGGACAGGTGAGTACAGGCAGGACAGGTGAGGACAGGTGAGCACAGGTGGGAGAGGTAGGACAGGTAAGGGACAGGTGAGCACAGGTGGGAGAGGCGGGACAGGTGAGGACAGGTGGGACAGGTAAGGGACAGGTGTCCCAGGTGCGCTCACCCGCCCAGCTCGTCCCCGTGCGGCAGCGCCAGCCAGGAGGCCAGCGGCATGTCCCTCAGGTACTCGCGGTGCTCCCGCTCGCACCTGTCCTGGCCCAGGTAGACCAGCCTGAGCTGCTTCTGCCCCACCTGTGCTCACCTGTGCTCACCTGTCCCAGGTGGGGATGAGAGAGGAGTGGAAGAGGATGGAGTGGGACAGTTTGGGACAGGTGAGCACGGGTGGGACAGGTGAGCACAGAGTGAGACAGAGGAGACTAGTGAGACAGGTGTGGGACAGGTAAGGGACAGGTGAGGGACAGGTGAGTACAGGCAGGACAGGTAGGGACAGGTGAACACAGGTGGGAGAGGCGGGACAGGTGAGACAGGTGAGCACAGGCAGGACACGTAAGGGACAGGTGAAGCACAGGTGAGCACAGGTGGGAGAGGTAGGACAGGTGAGCACAGGTGGGAGAGGCGGGACAGATGGAGAGGCGGGACAGGTAAGGACAGGTGTCCCAGGTGCGCTCACCCGCCCAGCTCGTCCCCGTGCGGCAGCGCCAGCCAGGAGCGCGGCATGTCCCTCAGGTACTCGCGGTGCTCCCGCTCGCACCTGTCCTGGCCCAGGTAGACCAGCGCCAGCTGCCGCGCCGCGCTCCACGTGCGCGGGGTCGAGTGAGGCAGCGCTGCAGAAGCGGCGCAGGCGGGAGCTCGAAACTCGCAGCAGCTGGGCAGCGGCGCGCGCCGAACAGCAACAGCAGCAGCCGGTTCTCCAGCGCCGCGCGCACCTCCCGCTCCGTGTCCAGGCGGCGCCCCGAGCGCAGGCGACGCCGCGCGCCGAACACACGCTCCACGCCATGCCGGAATTAAATTAGGGGGGAAATAATGGGGAAATAATGGAGGAATAATGGGGGGAAAATAAATTATAGGGGAAAATAATGGGGAAATAATGGGGGGAAATAAATTATAAGGGGGAAAAATAATGGGAAATAATGGGGAAATAATGGGGAAAAATAGAATTATAGGGAGGAAAAATATGGGAAATAATGGAGAAATAATGGGGGAAATAAATTATGTGGGGAAAATAATGGAAAAATAATGGGGAAAAATAAATTATGGGGGAAAAATAATGGGGAAAATAATGGAAAATAATGGAAAAATAATGGGGAAAAATAATGGGGGAAAAATAAATTATAGGGGAAAATAGTGGAGAAATAATGGAGAAATAATGGAGAAATAATGGGGGAAAATAAATTATAGGGGAAAGATAATGGAAAAATAATGGAAAAATAATGGGGGAATAAATTATAGGGGAAAAATAATGGGGGAAATAATGGGGGAAAATAAATTATAGGGGGAAAATAATGGGGAAATAATGGGGGAAAAATAAATGATGGGGGAAAAATAATGGGGAAATAATGGGGGAATAAATTATGGGGGGAAAAATAATGGGGAAATAATGGGGGAAAATAAATTATAGGGAAAAATAATGGGGAAATAATGGGGGAATAAATTATGGGGGAAAAATAATGGGGAAATAATGGGGAAAATAAATTATAATGGGAAAAATAATGGGGAAATAATGGGGAAAAATAAATGATGGGGGAAAAATAATGGGAAATAATGGGGAAAAATAAATTATAGGGGAAAAAATAATGGGGAAAAAATGGAAAAATAATGGAAAAATAATGGGGGAAAAATAAATTATGGGGGAAAATAATGGGGAAATAATGGGGAAAAATTAATTATGGGGGAATAATGGAAAAATAATGGAGAAATAATGGGGGAAATAAATTATGGAGGGAAATAATGGGGGAAATAATGGGGGGAATAAATTATAGGGGAAAAAATAATGAGGAAAAATAATGGAAAAATAATGGGGAAAAATGGAAAAGTAATGGAAAAATAATAGAAAAATAATGGAAAAATAATAGAAAAATAATGGGGAAAAATAAATTATAGGGGAAAAATAATGGGGGAAAATAATGGAAAAATAATGGGGGGAAAATAAATTAGGGGGGGAAAATAATGGGGAAAATAATGGGGAAAAATAAATTATAATGGGAAAAATAATGGAAAAATAATGGAAAAATAATGGGGAAAAAATAAATTATGGGGGGAAAAATAATGGAAAAATAATGGGGATTGGGGAAAATAATAATGGGGTTTGGGGGATAAAATAATGGGGAAAAAATAAATTGTGGGGTTTGGGGAAAAATATTGGGGAAAAATAATGGGGAAATAAATAGTGGGGGAAAAAAATAACGGGGAAATAAATAATGGGGGAAAAATAATGAAGAAAAAATAATGGGGAAAAAATAATATAAAAATAAATTATGGGGTTTGGGGAAAAATAATGGGGAAAAAATAATGGGGAAAAAATAATGGAGAAAATAAATAAAAAAATTATCTTTAAAAAGAAGAGATTTGGGGGTAAAAAATGGCGGGAAAATGGGAATTTTATCCCTAAAAAATCGCGGGATCAAAAAGCAGCCGGAGCTGCCTCGGGAGCGTCGCTGCCGAGCCCGGATTGGGAGCAACCGGATTAATTAATTAAGGGATTAATTAACGGTCAGAGAGGGGGAGGGGTGGGAAAGGTTGGGGGAGGGGTTCAGGGACACGAGAGTTCCCAAAATATGGGGTTTTATTAAAAAAAAAAAAAAGATAATTTCATCCCAAAAATAAGGATTTGATCCCAAAAAATGGGATTTTATTTAAAAAAAATGGGGTTTTATCCCGGAAAATGGGGTTTTATTTAAAAGTGGGGATTTTATCCGCAAAAAAAAAAAAATTGAATTTTGAGGGTCCCGGGGAGTTTGGGGGGGTTTGGGTTTTGGAGGTCCGGGTTTGTGTTTTGGGGTCTCATGGGTTTGGGGAGGAGAGGCTTCTGGGGTTGGGGTTTGGGTTTTGGGGTCTCCATGGTCCCAGTTTTGGGGCCTCAGGGCTGTGAGGTCCCAGTTTTGGGGGTCCCAGTTTGGGGGTCCCAATTTTGGGGGGTCCCCAAACCTGGAAGGATTCCCGCTCTCCTCCGCCCGCCAGAGCGCCAACAGCGTGTGGGCGTGGCTTAATTAGCCTTCCCCATATTTGCATAACCCCGCCCCCACTCTGACCCCGCCCCTTTTCCTCCTCTTCTCTCACCCAATCAGCGGCAGCCAGTCTCGCTGCCAACCAATAGGAACGCGCCGTTCCCCAGACCCCGCCTTCCTCCCCTCCTTTCAGCCAATCAGCTGCCGCAGTCCGCGCTGCCAACCAATCGGAAGGCGCCGTTATCCAGACCCCCGCCCCGTGTGGGCGTGGCCTTACTGAGGCGGCGGTGGCGGGAGCAGGAGCGGCGGCCGCACCTGGGAGGGCCCAGGGAGGCCTCGGGAGCCCCGGAGCGGCTCCGGAGCCGCGGGAAACCCGGAGCGACCCGCGGGGAGGAACCGAACCGAGCCCGCGGGGGGAAGCGGAGCGGAACCGGCGGGGAGAACCGGAGCGGAGACCGGAGCCCCGAACCGAGCACCGGAGCCTCCGGTGAGGCCTGAACCAGCCCCCGGAGCTGCCGCCCGAATCCTCGCTGAGGGCTGAACCGACCACTGGAGCCTCGGACCGGCGAACCGAGCCCCGAACCAGCCCCGGAGCCTCATCCGGTGAACCGAGCCCCGAACCCGCCCCGGAGCCCCGAACCGAGCCCTGAACCGAGCCCCGAACCGGCCCCGAATCGGCCCCGAACCGGGCCCCGAACCGGCCCTGGAGCGGCCCCGAACCGGCCCCGAACCGGCCCCGGAGTGGCCCGGAGCCCGACCCGCTGCCCGTCCAGCCCCGGCCGGTGCCGCTTCCCGGTTCCCGTTTCCCGTCGGTTCCCTCACTGATCCCCACACCGGCTCCTCAACGCCGTCCCCGTTTCCCCATCCGGTTATCCCCGGTTATCCCCGGTTATTCCTGGTTATTCCGGCTATCCCCGTTATCCCGGCTATTCCCAGTTATCCCCGGTTATTCCCGATTATTCCTGGTTATCCCAGTTATTCCCGGCTGTCCCCGTTATCCCGGTTATTCCCGGTTACCCCGGTTATTCCCGGCCGTTCCCCCATCCCATTCCCGGCTATCCTCGGTTGTTCCCGGTTCTCCCGGCTATTCCCGGTAGTTCCCGTCTGTCCGCGGTTGCTCCCTGCCGTTCCCCATCCCATCCCCGGCTATCCCGGTTCTCCCGGCTATCCTCGGTTATTGCCGGCCGTTCCCCATCCCGTTCCCGGTTATTCCCGGTTATTCCGTTATCCCGGCTATTCCCTGTTATCCCCGGTTGCCCGGTTATTGCCGGCCGTTCCCCATCCCATTCCCGGTTATCCCGGCTATCCCCGTTCTCCCGGTTCCCTCGTTTCCCCGGTTGTTTCCCGATCTCTCCAGTCCCCGTTTCTCCCGTTTCTCCCGTTTCTCCCCGGTTCCCCCCGATCACTCTCGGTCCCCGGTTCGATTTCTCCCATTCCCCCTTTTTGCGGTTATTCCTGATCTCTCCCAGTCCCCGTTTCTCCCCGGTTGTTCCCGATTTCTCCTGGTCGCCGTTTCTCCCGGTTGCTCCCGGTTTCCCCGTTTCCCCGGTTCCCCCTTTCTCCCGTTTCTCCCGGTTGCTCCCGATCACTCCCGTTCCTGTTTCTCCCGGACTGTTCCCGATCACTGCCGTTTCTCCCGGTTCTGCATTTCTCCCCATGTTCCTCCGTTCCCCAAGTTTCCCCGATTTCTCCCGGTCATTCCCGATCCCTCCCAGTTGTTCCCGGTTCTCCAACATCCCCTGTCACTCCCCGTTTCCCCGCTTCCCCGTTCCCGCTTTCTCCCGGCTCTCCCCAATCACTCCCGTTCCGTTTCCCCGCTCATTCCCGGCCACTCCTCGGTCCACCGTTCCCCGTTCCCCGCTCACTCCCGGTCACTCCCGTTCCCCTTGTTCTCAGCTTCCCGCTCCTCCCGTTTCCCCAGTCCTCCTCCTGTTCTCACGTTTCCCCGCTCACTCCCGGTCACTCCCGCTCCCCGTTCCGTTTCCCCGCTCGTTCCCTGGTCCCTCCCAGTCCCCCGTTTCCCGGTTTCCCCGCTCGTGCCAGTCCCGCGGTCCGCCTGCCCCACGCTTCTCGGCCGCTTCGTTCCTTTCGGTCACTCCCCAGTCCATCCCAAGCTCCCGCTTCCGTTCCCGGCCCTCCCGTTCCTCGTCCCGCTTCTCCGTTTCCGCCCGCTCGTTCCCGGTCCCCCGTTCCATGCTTCCCCGTTCCCCGCTCGTTCCCTGGTCCCTCCCGGCGCCCTGTTCCCGGTTCCCCATTCCCCCTGCTTCGCACTCCTGGTTCCCCGTTCCGCGTTCCCCGTTTCCCTCGCTCACCCTCTCAGTCACTCCCGTCTCCCCCGTTCCTGCTTCCCGCTCCATTCCCGGTCACTCCCGGTGCCCTGTCCCGTTTCCCCGGCTCATTCCACGGTCACTCCCGGTCCCCGCTCCCGTTTCCCCGTTTCCCTCGCTCACTCCCGGTCACTCCCGGTCACTCCCAGTCCCTCCCAGATCCCCGTTTCCGCATTTCCCCCGCTCGCTCCCGGTCCCTCCCCGGCGCCCCCGTGCCCGCCATCACGCGCC
The DNA here is from genome assembly GCA_034336685.1 of Luscinia luscinia. Lineage (NCBI taxonomy): Eukaryota > Metazoa > Chordata > Aves > Passeriformes > Muscicapidae > Luscinia > Luscinia luscinia. The sequence continues at coordinate 89,494 of JAKWBO010000050.1, forward strand.
GGCCGCGCCTAGTGCAAGCGCCTCTCGCTGGGCTCAAGGCTGGGGCTGGTGCAACTGCTCGGGGCCCCGTGGGGCTGGGCGGGGCGGCGGCGCCAGGGCTGTGCCTGGGCGGCGGCGGCTGGAGATCCCTGCGGCTGCTCGTGAGAGTCAGGCCCAGGGACACTCTTCGCGGAGTCCGGGGCACCGGGGGGCCTGCAGGAGGACATCCGAGGAGCCTCTGGAGGACACCGAGGACACCGGGACACCGGGGACAGGGAGGGGACAGAGCTGTGGCTGCTGCTGAAAACGGCAATTCCGCGGACCCGTTGGGAGTCACCGGGGGTTTGGGGACATCAAAGGGGGTTTGGGGACATCAAAGAGCAGTTTGGGGACATCAAGAGGCTTGGAGGTTGTTCATCTAAGGGGGCTGGGGACATCGAGGGGGAGTTGGGGACATCGATAGGTTGCACAGGAGTGAGACTTACCACGTGGGGAGCCTCCTGGTGACCCCAGTTTTGAGCCACGCTGACCCTAGCTGTGTGTCCAAATCTGAGCCCTGCACTGTGCACCCTCCCATACCTGGAGAGCCCCATCCCGACACTGAGCCTGACCCCAAAAGCTGAGCCTGACCCCCAAAAACTGAGTCTGACCCCAAATCTGACCCCAAGAGCTGGAGCCTGACCCCAAAAACTGGAGCCTGACCCCAAAAAGCTGAGTCTGACCTCAAACTCGACCCCAAAAACTGGAGCCTGACCCCCAAAAACTGAGGCTGACCCCAAATCTGACCCCAAAAGCTAGGCCACATTAAATCTGACTAAAAAACTGAGCCCAAACCCCCCAAAACTGACCTTGACTCAAAATCCCCCAAAGCTGATCAAAACCCCCGAAACTAGGCCTGACCCCAAATCTGACCCCAAACCCCTGACCACATTTAAAACGTAATGCCCAAACCTGAGGCATGACCCCCATCTGACCAAAAGCCCCCAAAACTCACCTTGACCCCAAATCTGACCTTGAAATTGAGCCCAAACCCCAAAACCGACCTTGCCTCCAAATCCCCAAAACTGATCCCAAAACCCCCAAAACTGAGCTGACCCAAATCATTTAAATCCCTGATTGGGACCCAAACTCCCAAAGCTGAGCTGACCCCCAAATCATTTAAACTGACACAGCCCCAAAACGACACAATGCCCCCAAACTGACCTTATTTATCACATTAAATCCCCAAAACTGATCCACATTTAAGCTGACCTTATTAAACACAGGCCCAAAAAACTGAGCCCAAAACTCCCTAAAATTGACTCAAAATTCCTCAAACTTGACCCCAAAATCTCAACTCTGACCCCAAAACCTTGACCCCAACCTGACCCTGCCAATTCCATTAATTTTAACTCCCCCAAAATCAGAAATTTCCCTTTTCCCCCAAAAAATTCCCAAAAATTTTGGGGTCCCTTCACCAGGGATTGGGATCCCTCTAACAATCCCCCCCAAATCCCACAAATTTCACCCCAAAAAACCCCAAATTTTTCCTTTTGTCCCCCCTCAGAATCTCCCAAAAATGCAAAATCCCAGGACAAAACTCCCTTTGTTTTTTTGGGATCCCTCAAAGGCTCCTCTGTTCCCTCTGCCAAAAAAATTTTGGCTCCAAATTCCCTTGGAGTCCTAAAAAAAAGCAAAAGGAATTTGGGAAGTTTTCCAGGTTTTTGGGGTTTGACAATTCCCTGATTTTCCGGGTGGGGTGAAAAGAAAAGGAAAAGGGAAATCCCAATTCCGGCCTTTTTTTGGGATCCTGATTAAAATTTTAGGGGAAAAGCTCAGAGGGAAAATTTGGGACGTGAGGTTTTATTGGGAAAAAGGGTTTGGGGAGTTTGAAAAGGTGAGAAATTGGGAAAAAAAATGGAAAAAAAATGGTGGAAAATGTGGGAAAAGTCACCAAAAATGATGGGAAATGTGAAAAAAAACTTCAGGGAAAATGTGGGGGGAAAAAAACCAAAAATCGTGGGAAATGTGGGGAAATAAAACCCAAAAAATCATTTTAAATGTGGGGAAACAAATTTCAAAATAATGGGAAATGTGGTCCCCCAAAATCATGGAAAATGCGGGGAAATAAAATTCAAAAAATCATGGAAAATGTGGGAAAAAACAAAAAAAAAAAAGGGAAATAAAACCCCAAAAATCATGGGAAATGTGGGGAGAAATCCCCAAAATAATGGAAAATGTGTGTGGGGGGGAAAAACCCCTAAAAATAATGGAAAATGTGGGGTAAAAAAAGCAAACGCAAAAAAACCCAAAATAAAAATCAAAATATGGGAAAAAAACCCCAAAATCATGGAAAATGTAGAAGAAAACCCCAAAAATCATAAAAAACCTGGAGCCACCCCCAAAATAACTTTAATTCCAGCTCAGTTTAAATTCTGTTAATTAAAAAAAAAATAATTCCAGCCAAGTTTAACTTGATTTAATTTAACAATTTTAATTCCAGCCCAATTTAACTTTATTTAATTCAAAATTTTAATTCCAGCCCAGTTTAAGTTTAATTCCAGCCCAGTTTAACTTGAATTAATTTAATATTTTTATTTTCAGTCCAGTTTCACTTTAATTCCAGCCCAATTTAATTTGAATTAATTCAATAATTTTAATTCCAACCCAGTTTAAATTTCATTCCAGCCCAGTTTAATTTGAATAAATTAAATATTTTTAATTCCAGCCCAGTTTAATTTGATTTAATTAATTATTTTTAATTCCAGCCCAGCTCCATTTGCTGCCCCTTTAATTGAAATTGAGCCTGGTTTAATTTTAGTCCAGGGTCACCTTGGGGGATTGGATTTAACTCTGGAGTTAATTTTAACTTTAATTGTTTAATTCCAGCTTTATTCCAGACCAACCCCAACTTCACCCCAGTTTAACCCCAAATTTCCTCATAAAATTCCCATAAAATTCCCATAAAATTCCCATGAAATTCCTATAAAATTCCCATTAAATTCCTATAAAATTCCCATTAAATTCCTATAAAATTCCCGATTTTCACTGCAAAATATCTAAATTTCAGTGCAACCCCCAAAATTCCCATAAAATCCCCAAATTGCACTGCAGAATTCTCAAATTTCACTTAAAAATTCCTTAAATTTCGCTGCAAAATCCCCAAATTTCAATCTAAAATTCCCCAAATTTCCCCCGAAATCCCCCAAATTTCAACAGAATTCCCAAAAATTCCCATAAAATCCCCAAATTTTACTGCAAAAATCTCAAATTTCAGTGCATTAAATCCCAAAATTTCACCATGAAAATCCCATTAAATCCTGAAATTGCAGCGCAGAATTCCCAAATTTCACTGCAAATTTCCCCAAATTTCACTAAAAAATCCCCAATTTGCAGTGAATTAAATCCCAAAATTTCACAACAAAATTCCCATGAAATCCCCAAATTTTAGTGCAAAACCCCCAAATTTCACTCTAAAATTCCCCAAATTTCACTGGAAAGTCGCCAAAAATCTCTAAATTTCAGTCTAAATTTCCCCAAAATTCCCAAAATTTTCATTTTTTTCCCATTTCCCCCCCATTTTTCCCTGTTTCCCCAGCGGTCTGTGGGTGCTGCTCCGAGTCCAGCTCTCCCTGCCCCGTCTCTGCCGCTCCGGTCTCTCCATCCCCTCCCTGTTCTCCCCAAATTTACCCCAAACTACCATAAAATCCCCAAATTTCACTCCAAAACTCTCAAAAAATTCTCAAATTTCACTGCAAAATCCCCCCAAATTTCAGTGCAAAATTCCCAAATTTCACTGCAAATTTCCCCAAATTTCCTGGTAAAAATTCCGAATCTTCCGTGCATTAAATCGCAACATTTCAGTACAAAATTGCCATAAATCCCCAAATTTCAGTACAAAATCCCCAGATTTCAGCACAAATTTCCCCAAAATTCCCCAAATTCACCCCATTTTTTCCCATTTTTTCCCATTTTTTCCCATTTTTTCCCATTTTTTCCCATTTTTTCCCATTTTTCCCATTCCCCAGCGGTCTGTAGGTGCTGCTGCGTGTCCGCCTCTCACTGTCCTGCCTGCACCGCTCCAATCTCTCCATCCCCTCCTGTTCTCGGCCCCTGAATCCCCAAATTTCCCCAGAATTCCCCAAATTTCACTGGAAAAATCCCCAAATTTCATAGTACAAAATCCATAAATTCCCCATTTTCCCCATTTTTCCCCATTTCCCCAGCGGTCTGTGGGTGCTGCTGCGTGTCCGGCTCTCTCTGTCCCGCCTGCGCCGCTCTGGTCTCTCCATCCCCTCCCTGTTCCCAGTCCCTGAATCCCCAAATTTCCCCAAATTCCCCAAAATTCCCCAAATTTCACCAAATTCCCCATGTTTCCCCATGTTTCCCCAGCAGTCTGTGGGTGCTGCTGCGGTCTGGCTCAGCCTCTCCCTTTCCGCTGCTCCATCCCTCCCTCTTCCCGACCCCTGAATCCCCAAATTTCCCAAAATTTCCCAAAATTCCCCAAATTTCACCAAATTCCCCATGTTTCCCCAGCGGTCTGTGGGTGCTGCTGCGTGTCCGGCTCAGCCTCTCCCTTTCTGGCCGCTCCGTCCCCGCGCTGTTCCCAACCCCTGAATCCCCAAATTTACCCCAAATTTTACCAAAATTCCAATTTTCCCCCATGTTTCCCCAGTGGTCTGTAGGTGCTGCTGCGTGTCCGGCTCTCTCTCTCCCGCCTACGCGCTCTGGTCTCTCCGTCCCTCCCTGTTCCCAGCCCCTGAATCCCCAAATTTACCCCAAATTTCCCAAAATTCCCCAAATTCACCCCATTTTTCCCGTTTTCCCCAGCGGTCTGTGGGTGCTGCTGCGTGTCCGGCTCTCTCTCTCCGCCTGCGCCCGCTCGGCCGCTCCGTCCCACGCTGTTCCCAACCCTGAAATCCCCAAATTTCACCCAAAATTCCCCAAATTTCCCAAAATTCCCCAAATTCACCCCATTTTTCCCCATTTCCCCAGCGGTCTGTGGGTGCTGCTGCGTGTCCGGCTCAGCCTCTCCCTTTCCGACGGCTCCGTCCAGCTGTTCCCAACCCCTGAATCCCCAAATTTACCCTAAATTTCACCAAATTTCCCATTTTTCCCATTTCCCCAGCGGTCTGTGGGTGCTGCTGCGTGTCCGGCTCTCCCTGTCCCGCCTGCGCCCGCTCCGGTCTCTCCGTCCCGCGCTGTTCCCAACCCCTGAATCCCCAAATTTACCCCAAATTTTACCAAATTCCAATTTTCCCCCATGTTTCCCCAGCGGTCTGTGGGTGCTGTTGCGTGTCCGGCTCTCCCTGTCCCGCCTGCGCCGCTCCGGCCGCTCCATCCTCGCGCTGTTCCCAACCCCTGAATCCCCAAATTTCCCCAAAATCCCCAAATTTCACCAAATTCCCATTTTCCCCATGTTTCCCCAGTGGTCTGTAGGTGCTGCTGCGTGTCCGGCTCTCCCTGTCCCGCCTCACGCCGCTCCGGCCGCTCCGTCCCAGCGCTGTTCTCGGCCGTGGCGTAGCGCTGGCGGACAAGGCCGCTAGTGGGCCTTGGCGTCCGGCGCCCGTCTGGACGTTCGGCAGCTGGACGAGCTGTCCAACGCGCTGGCGCACCTGTGCGCGCACCTGGGCGCTCACGGGCCCGGCGCCGTGGTGGCCGTGCTCATGGAGTCCCGGCCCGAGTTCGTGGGCGGCCTGGCTGGGGCTGGCCAAGGCCGGCGTGGAGGCGGCGCTGCTCAACTCGCACCTCGCGAGGGAGGGAGCTGGCGCCGCAGGCTCACCTGTGCCGGGGCCAGGGCCGTGCTGTTCGGGACAGAGATGGGGGAAGGTGAGAACAGGGGGCACAGGTGAGATGGGGAGGGGCTCAGGTGAGCTCAGGTGAGATGGGGAGGGGGCTCAGGTGGGCACAGGTGAATTCACACCTGAGGAGGGAGGGGCTGGCGCACGGGCTCACCTGTGCTGGGGCCAGGGCCGTGCTGTTCGGGACAGAGATGGGGGAAGGTGAGAACAGGGGGCACAGGTGAGATGGGGAGGAGCTCAGGTGAGCTCAGGTGAATTCACACCTGAGGAGGGAGGGGCTGGCGCACGGACTCACCTGTGCCGGGGCCAGAGGCCGTGCTGTTCGGGACAGAGATGGGGGAAGAGTGAGCTGGGAGGGGCTCAGGTGAGATGGGGAGGGGGCTCAGGTGAGCTCAGGTGAGATGGGGAGGGGCTCAGGTGGGTACAGGTGAGATGGGGAGGGGCTCAGGTGGGCACAGGTGAGATGGGGAGGGGCTCAGGTGGGTACAGGTGAGATGGGGAGGGCTCAGGTGAGATCAGGTGAGATGGGGAGGAGCTCAGGTGGGCTCCAGGTGAGATGGGGAGGGGCCTCAGAGTGGGCTCAGGTGAGATGGGAGGGCTCAGGTGGGCTCAGGTGAGATGGGGAGGAGATGGGGAGGGCTCAGGTGAATTCACACCGTCGCGGGAGGGAGGGGCTGGCGCCGCAGGCTCACCTGTGCTGGGGCCAGGGCTGTGCTGTTCGGGACTGAGATGGGGGAAGGTGGGCAGGGAGGGCTCAGGTGAGATGGGGAGGGGCTCAGGTGGGCACAGGTGAGATGGGGAGGGGATGGGGAGGGGCTCAGGTGAGCTCAGGTGAGATGGGGAGGGGATGGGGAGGGGCTCAGGTGAGATCAGGTGGGCTCAGGTGAGATGGGGAGGGGCTCAGGTGGGCACAGGAAGGGATTTAGAGGAGCTCAGGTGAGCACAGGTGAGATGGGGAGGGGATGGGGAGGGGCTCAGGTGGGCACAGGAAGGGATTTAGAGGGCTCAGGTGAGCTCAGGTGAGATGGGGAGGGGCTCAGGTGGGCACAGGTGAGCTTCCATTTTTGATGGATTCTCTCTCATTTTTTCAGGAATTCTCTCGTTTTTTCCCATTTTTCATTAATTCTCTTCCATATTTTCCCTATTTTTGGTGGATTCTCCTATTTTTTCAGGAATTCTCTCCCATTTTTCCCTATTTCTGACAGATTCTCTCCCATTTTTGCCCGTTTTCAGGAATTTTCTCCCATTTTTCCCATTTTTGACGGATTCTCTCCCGTTTTTCCCATTTTTTCAGGAATTCTCTCCCTTTTTTTCCAGTTTTTCAGGAATTTCTCTCCCGATTTTCCCATTTTTGGTGGATTCTCTCCCGTTTCTCAGGAATTCTCTCCCATATTTTCCCTATTTCTGACAGATTCTCTCCCGTTTTTCCCCGTTTTTCAGGAATTCTCTCCCTTTTTTTCCCGTTTTTCAGGAATTTCTCTCCCATATTTTCCCTATTTTTGGTGGATTCTCTCCCGTTTTTCAGGAATTCTGTCCCATTTTTCCCATTTTTGATGGATTCTCTCCCGTTTTTCAGGAATTCTCTGCCATTTTTTCAGGAATTCTCTCCCATATTTTCCCTATTTTTGGTGGATTCTCTCCCTTTTTTTCCAGGAATTCTCTCCCGTTTTTCTCCATTTTTCAGGAATTCTCTCCGTTTTTCTCCGTTTTTCAGGAATTATCTCCCCGTTTTCCAGGATTTCCCCAGTTTCTCAGCAATGCTCTGCCCTTTCCCTCCCCAGCCCTGTGCGAGGTGAGCGCGGCCCTGGGCCCGCAGGTGCAGAAAATTCTCCTGGGGCCCGGCGGGGCGGGGCCGCTACCCGAGGGTCGCGGCCGCTGGAGCCGCTGCTGGAGCGAAGCGCCGAGAACGGCCCCGGGGGCGGCGCCGGGCGGGGCATGGACGGTAAAACGGGGGAAAATAAGGAAAACGAGGAGAAAAATGGGAAATTCGGGGGGGAAAATGGGGGAAAAAAATGGGGGAAGTGGGAAAAAGAGCTCCCAAAATCCGCCCCAGGAATGGCCCACGGGAGGCCGGGGCTGGGAGGGGGCATGGACGGTAAAAACAGGGGAAAATGGGAAATTAAGGGGGAAAAAATGGAAATAGGCTTAAACCCGCCCAGGAACGGCCCGGGGGCGGCGCCCGGGCGGGGCATGGACAGTAAAAACGGGAGAAAACAGGAAAAAACAGGGAAAAATAAGGGAAATGAGGAACAAAATCCACCCCAGGAACGGCCCCGGTGGCGCCAGGCAGAGGCATGGACAGTAAAAACGGGGGAAAACAGGGGGGGAAAAAACAGGGAGAAAAATGGGAAATTCGGGGGGAAAAATGGGGAAAAAATGGGGAAATTGGGAAAAGAGCCTCAAAATCCGCCCCAGGAATGGCCACGGGAGGCGGGGGCTAGGCGGGGGCATGGACGGTAAAAACGGGGGGGAAAAACAGGGGAGAAAATGGAGAAATGAGGAACAAAACCCACCCCAGGAACGGCCCGGGGGCGGCGCCAGGCGGGGCATGGACGGTAAAAACAGGGGAAAAACGGGGGAGAAAAATGGGGGGGAAAAATGGGAAATGAGGAACAAAACCCATCCCAGGAACGGCCCGGGGGGCGGCGCCCGGGCGGGGCATGGACAGTAAAAACAGGGGGAAAAGCAGGGGAAAAAGCGGGAGAAAAATGGGAAAGTGGGGGAAAAATGGGGGAAAAAATGGGGAGGTGGGAAAAAGAGCCCCAAAATCTGCCCCAGGAATGGCCACGGGAAGCGGGGCTGGGAGGGGCATGGGCGGTAAAAACAGGGGGAAAATGGGAAATTGGGGGGAAAAAATGGGGAAATGAGGAATAAATCCACCCCAGGAGCGGCCCGAGCGGCGCCAGGAGTGGGCATGGGCAGTAAGCGGGGGGAAACAGGAAAATGGGAAGAAAAATGGGGGGAAAAAATGGGGGAAAAAATGGGGGAAATTGGGAAAAAGAGCCCCAAAATCCGCCCCAGGAACGGCCCGAGCGGCGCGAGGCGGAGGCATGGACAGTAAAAGCAGGGGGGAAAAATGGGGAGAAAAATGGGAAGTGGGGGAAAAAATGGGGAAAAAATTGGGAAAATGGTCAAAAAGGGGGAGAAAAAATGTGTAAAAAATTGGAGAGATAGGAAAAAATGGGAGGAAAAAGAGGAGAAATTGGTAAAAAAAATGGGGGAAAATGGGAAAATGAGCAGCAAAAATCCACCCTGGGAATGGCCCGGGTGGGGATGGACGATGTAAAAGCGGAGGGAAAATGGGAAAAAATGGGGGAAAAGAGGGGTGAAAGTGGGAAAAAATGGGGAACAGTGGGGAAAATGGGAAAAAATGGGGAGGTGGAACAAGTGGGAAAAGGGGAAAATGGGAAAAAAATGGGAAAAAAGGAGGGGGAAAAATGAGGGGAGAAATTGGGGAAAATTGGGGAAATGGAGGAGGAAAAATGTGGGAAAATTGGGAAAAAAGGGGGGAAAAATTGGGAAAATGAGGAAAAAGGGGAAAAATGGGGGAAAACAGAGAGGAAAATATGGGGGAAAAAAGGAGGAGGAAAAAATGAGGAAATGGGAAAAAACCCAAATTCCACAGATTTTCACCATTTTCCAATTTTCCGTTTTTGCCACGTTGCAGACTCGGCTGTTCTACATCTACACCTCGGGCACCACCGGGATGCCCAAAGGCGGCCATTGTGGTGCACAGCAGGTGGGGAAAGCGGGAGCTGGGGGCGTGGTCAGTGCTGGGCGTGGTCAGGGTGTGGTCAGTGCTGGGTGTGGTCAGGGTGTGGTCAGGGTGTGTGGTCAGGGGGTGTGGTCAGTGCTGAGTGTGGTCAGGGGTGTGGTCAGGGGGGTGTGGCCAGTGTTTGGTGTGGTCAGGGGTGTGGTCAGTAATAGGTGTGGTCAGAGTGTGGTCAGGGGTGTGGTCAGTGCTGGGTGTGGTCGGGGTGTAGTCAGTGGGTGTGGTCAGTTCTGGGTATGGTCAGTTCTGGGTGTGGTCAGTGCTGGGTGTGGTGTGGGTGTGGTCAATGGGTGTGGTCAGTGTGTGGTCAATGGGTGTGGTCAGGGTGTGGTCAGGGGGTGTGGTCAGTGCTGGGTGTGGTCAGGGTCTGCCTCTCACCTGCCCAGCTGTCCCAGGTGTGTCTTTCACCTGTCTCCAGGTGTTTTTCTCTCTCTCTCAGTTATTACCTGTCTCAGGTGTGTCTATCATGTGTCTCAGGTGTTTCTCTCACCTGTCCAAGTGTTCCAGCTGTTTTGTCTCTCTCTCTCTCTCAGTTATTACCTGTCCCAGGTGTGTCCCTCACCTGTCCAGGTGTGGTTTTTCTCTCTCTCAGTTATTACCTGTCTCAGGTGTGTCTATCATGTGTCTCAGGTGTTTCTCTCACCTGTCCAGGTGTTCAGCTGTTTTATCTCTCTCTCTCTGTTATTACCTGTCTCAGGTGTGTCCCTCACCTGTCTCAGGTGTTTTCTCTCTCTCTCAGTTATTACTTGTCTCAGATGTGTCCCTCACCTGTCCAGGTGTTCCAGCTGTTTTCTCTGTCCCTCTCTCAGTTATTACCTGTCCCAGGTGTGTCCCTCACCTGTCCAGGTGTTTCTCTCTCAGGTTTTACCGAATCGCCGCCTTCGCCTATTTTGCCTTCCGGCTCCGCCCCGATGACGTCATCTACACCTGCCTGCCGCTCTACCACTCGGCAGGTGCTGCTCCTGCCCCTCCTCCCTCATTAATCCGGAATTTATCCCAAATTTATCCTGAATTAGTCCCAAATTTATCCCGAATTTATCCTGAATTAGTCCCAAATTTATCCCGAATTAGTCCCAAATTTATCCCAAATTTATCCTGAATTAGTCCCAAATTTATCCCAAATTTATCCCTAATTAATCCTGAATTAGTCCCAAATTTATCCAAAATTTATCCTGAATTTATCCTGAATTAGTCCCAAATTATCCTGAATTAGTCCCAAATTTATCCCGAATTAGTCCCGAATTTATCCCGAATTAGTGCTAAATTTATCCCAAATTTATCCCTAATTAATCCTGAATTAGTCCCAAATTTATCCTGAATTTATCCTGAATTAGTCCCAAATTTATCCTGAATTAGTCCCAAAATTATCCCAAATTTATCCCAAATTTATCCTGAATTTATCCCAAATTTGTCCTGAATTAGTCCCAAGTTTATCCTGAATTAGTCTCGAATTTATCCCAAATTTATCATGAATTTGTCCCAAATTTATTCCGAATTTATCATGGATTTATCACAAATTTATCCCAAATTTATCCCGAATTTATCTTGAATTAGTCCCAAATTTATCCCAAAATTATCCCTAATTAATCCTGAATTTATCCCAAATTTATCTCGAATTTATCCCAAATTTATCCTGAATTTATCCCAAATTTAACCTGAATTTATCTCAAATTTATCCCAAACTTATCTCGATTTTTTCCCGAATTTTTCCCAATTTTTCCCCAAACATTTCCCAATTTTTCCCCAAACATTTCCCAATTTTCTGCCCTGCAGGGACCATCCTGGGGGTGGGGCAGTGCCTCCTGCACGGCCTCACCGTCGTCATCCGCAGCAAATTCTCGGCCTCGCGATTTTGGGACGATTGTGTCAAATATCGCTGCACGGTGAGTCCCAACTCACAACCTTCCCCTTTCTTCACAATTTTGCTCACTTTTCCCCAAATCCCATTTTTTTGTTATTTTTGGTTATTTTAGGTTATTCAGTACATCAGTGAGCTGTGCAGGTTCCTGCTGGCCCAGCCCCTCACTGACCCAAATTCCCATTTTTTCACCCCAAATGCCATTTTTAAATTATTTTTGGATATATTTTTTGTTATTTTTGGATATTTTCCGGTGATTTTTGGATATTTTTGGATATTATTTTCAGGTGACCCAGTACATAGGTGAGCTGTGCCGCTTCCTGCTGGCCCAGCCCCTCAGTGACCCAAATTCCCATTTTTGGATATTTTCAGGTGATTTTTTGGTTTTTTTCCCATTTTTATCCCCAGGTAATTCAGTACATAGGTGAGCTGTGCAGGTTCCTGCTGACCCAGTCCCTCACTGACCCAAATTCCCATTTTTGGTTATTTTTGGATATTTTTTGGTTGTTTTTGGATATTTTCAGGTGAGTTTTGGATATTATTTTCAGGTGATCCAGTACATAGGTGAGCTGTGCCGGTTCCTGCTGGCCCAGCCCCTCACTGACCCAAATTCCCATTTTTGGATATTTTCAGGTGATATTTTGGGTTTTTCCCATTTTTATCCCCAGGTAATTCAGTACATGAGTGAGCTGTGCAGGTTCCTGCTGGCCCAGCCCTCAGTGACCCAAATTCCCATTTTTGGTTATTTTGGATATTTTTGGTTATTTTTGGATATTTTCAGGTGACTTTTTGGTTTTTCCCATTTTTATCCCCAGGTAATTCCAGTACATAGGTGAGCTGTGCGGTTCCTGCTGGCCCAGCCCCTCACTGACCCAAATTCCCATTTTTTCACCCCAAATTCCCATTTTTGGATTTATTTTTGGATATTTTTGGTTGTTTTGGATATTTTCAGGTGAGTTTTGGATATTATTTTCAGGTGATCCAGTACATAGGTGAGCTGTGCGGTTCCTGCTGGCCCAGCCCTCAGTGACCCAAATTCCCATTTTTGGATATTTTTGGATATTTTCAGGTGATGTTTGGTTATTTTTGGATATTATTTTCAGGTGATCCAGTACATAGGCGAGCTGTGCCGGTTCCTGCTGGCCCAGCCCCTCACTGACCCAAATTCCCATTTTTTCACCCCAAATTCACATTTTTGGTTATTTTTGGATATTTTCAGGTGATTTTTTGGGTTTTTTCCCATTTTTATCCCCAGGTGATCCAGTACATAGGTGAGCTGTGCCGGTTCCTGCTGGCCCAGCCCCTCACTGACCCAAATTCCCATTTTTATTTATTTTTGGATATTTTCAGGTGATTTTTGGTTATTTTTGGATCTTATTTTCAGGTGATCCAGTACATAGGTGAGCTGTGCCGGTTCCTGCTGGCCCAGCCCCTCAGTGACCCAAATTCCCATTTTTGGTTATTTTTGGATCTTTTAGGATATTTTTGGATATTTTCCCCATGTTCTCTATAGGTAATTCAGTACATAGGCGAGCTGTGCCGGTTCCTGCTGGCCCAGCCCCTGACTGACCCAAATTCCCATTTTTTCACCCCAAATTCCCATTTTTGGCTATTTTTGGATATTTTCAGGTGACTTTTTGGTTTTTTTCCCATTTTTATCCCCAGGTGATCCAGTACATAGGCGAGCTGTGCCGGTTCCTGCTGGCCCAGCCCCCCGGCCCCGCCCAGCGCCGCCACCGCGTGCGCCTGGCCCTGGGCAACGGGCTGCGGGCCCAGCTGTGGCCGCAGTTCCAGAGCCGCTTCCAGATCCCCCAGATCGGGGAGTTCTACGGGGCCACCGAGTGCAACTGCAGCGTGGCCAACCTCGATGGCAAGGTGGGGAAACAGGGGGAATTGGGAAAGAATGGGCAAAAAATCTGGGAAAAATCGGAGAAAATATGGGGAAAAGTGGGGGAAAAATCTGGGAAAAAATGGGGAAAATCTGGGAAAAATCGGAAAAATATGGGGAAAAGTGGGGGAAAATCTGGGAAAAATTGGGAAAAAATGGGGGAAAAATGGGGAAAATTGGGAGTTCTACGGGGGCCACCGAGTGCAACTGCAGCGTGGCCAACCTCGATGGCAAGGTGGGGAAACATGGGGAAACTGGGGAAAGAATGGGCAAAAATCTGGGAAAAAAATGGGGGAAAATTGGGAAAAAATTGAGAAAAAATGGGGGAAAATTGGGGAAAAATTGGGGAAAAAATGGGGGGAAAATGGGGAAAATGGGGAGTTCTACAGGGCCACCGAGTGCAACTGCAGCGTGGCCAACCCTCGGCGGCAAGGTGGGGAAAACATGGGGGGAAATGGGAAAGAATGGGCAAAAAATCTGGGAAAAAATGGGGAAAATTGGGAAAAATTGGGAAAAAATGGGGAAAATTGGGAAAAATCCAGGAAAAAACTGGGAAAAAATCTGGGAAAAATTGGAGAAAATATGGGGGAAAAGTGGGGGGAAAAATCAGGGAAAAATGGGGAAAATATGGAGAAATGGGAAAATTTGGGGAAAAATTGGGGAAAAATGGGGAAAATTGGGAAAAAATGGGGAAAATTGGGGAAAAATGGGGGAAAATTGGGAAAAAATCCAGGAAAAAACTGGGAAAAATCTGGGAAAAATCTTAGAAAATATGGGGAAAAGTGGGAGAAAATTTCCCGGGTTTCTCCCGTTTTGCCCTCCCAGGTCGGAGCCTCGCGGGTTCAACAACCGCATCCTGCCCAACGTGTACCCCGTGCGGCTTGGTCAAGGTGCAGCCCGGACAAGCTGGAGCTGCTCTTGCTGACTCCGCGGCCTCTGCGTGCCCTCGCCCCAGGTCGGCCCCACAGCCCCAAAACCCCCTTTTCACCCCAAAAAATGGAATTCTGGCGGGTTTGGGGTCCCAAATGGGATTTTCAGCTGGATTTTACGCCCAAAGTTGGGGGATTGGGTCCAGCCCGAACGTCTTGGGGTTACCTTGAGTTGATCCTGAAAATTTTGGGGTCACCTTGAGTTGATCCCATAAATTTTGGAGTTGATCCTAAAAAAGTTTGGGGTCATTTGGAGTTGATCCCAAAAAAATCTGGGAGTCGTTTGGAGTCATTCCTAAAAAATTTAGGGTCGTTTGGAGGCGATCCCAAAAAAATTTAGGGTCGTTTGGAGGTGACCCCAAAAAAATTTGGGGTCAGTCTCTGCCGTTCCCATAAATTTTCTTGAGTTGATCCCAAAAAATTTGGGATCATCATGAGTCAATCCCATAAAATTCGGGATTATTTTGGGATCCTTTCCCATTCCCCATGGATTTGTGACCCCATTCCCATTCCCCATGGATTTGTGACCCCCAGGTGAGCCCGGGTTGCTGGTGGATTCTTTGATCCCATTCCCCTTTCCCATGGACTCTGTGATCCCATTCCCATTTGCCATGGAGTCTGTGACCCCATTCCCATTTCCCCATGGATTTTGGACCCCATTCCCATTTCCCATGGATTTCTGACCCCATTCCCATTTTTCCATGGATTTGTGACCCCCAAGGGCGAGCCCGGGTCGCTGGTGGATTCTTTGATCCCATTCCCATTTGCCATGGAGTCTGTGACCCCATTCCCATTCCCCATGGATTTGGGATCCCATTCCCATTTCCCATGGATTTTGGACCCCATTCCCATTTCCCATGGATTCTGTGACCCCATTCCCATTCCCCATGGATTTGTGACCCCATTTCCCATGTATTTGTGACCCCCAGGCGAGCCCGGGTTGCTGGTGGATTCTGTGACCCAATTCCCATTTCCCCATGGATTCTTTGACCCCATTCCCATTTCCCCATGGATTTTGGACCCCATTCCCCATGGATTTGTGATCCCATTCCCATTTCCCATGGATTCTTTGACCCCATTCCCATTTCCCCATGGATTTTTGTTCCCATTCCTGTTTCCCCATGTATTTGTGACCCCCAGGCGAGCCCGGGTTGCTGGTGGATTCTGTGACCCAATTCCCATTTCCCCATGAATTCTTTGATCCCATTCCCATTCCCCATGGATTCTGTGACCCCATTCCCATTTCCCCATGGATTTGTGACCCCATTCCCATGGATTTGTGACCCCCAGGCGAGCCCGGGCTGCTGGTGGGCCGCATTGACCAGCGCGACCCCCTGCGCCGCTTCGACGGTTACGTCAGCGCCGGCGCCACGCGCAGCAAAATCGCCCGCGACGTCCTGGCCAAGGGCGACCAGGCCTACCTGTCAGGTAACTCCCACAATTCCACACCCAAATCCCGGGATTGTCCGCCCTGGGACACCCCAAAGGCTTTGGGAATCAACTGCAGGAAGAAGTCCCGGAGCGTTGGCTGAAAATCCCGCGTTGGGATTTGGGATCTTCTCCCCATCCTTGGGTGGGTTTTGGGGTTTTTATTCCCACTTCCCATGGGAATTCCTGGATTTCCAGACCTGAAATCCCAGGATTTTCCATCTTGAGACACCTCAAAAGTTTTTGGAATCAACCAGAGGAAAAAGTTCTGGAGAGTTGACCAAAAATCCCACATTGGGTTTTGGGGTGTTGTCCCAAATTCCATATGAGATTTTGGGGGTTTTTTCCCACTTCCCTTGGGAATTCCTGCATTTCCAGACCCCAAATCCCGGGATTTTCCACCCTGAGACACCCCAAAGGGTTTGGGAATCAACCACAGGAAGAAATCCCGGAGCATTGGCCAAAAATTTTTCTGGGATTTTGCTGGGATTTTTTTGGGAATTTTCCCAGAATTTCTCTGTGATTTTCCCCTGGTTTCCCATTTTCAGGGGATGTCCTGGTGATGGACTATTTGGGGTACCTGTACTCTGGGATTATTTCCCCATTCCCATCTGTGATTATTTGGGGAATTTTTTCAGGATTTTTCCATGATTTCCCCCTGATTTCCCGTGTTCAGGGGACGTCCTGGTGATGGACGATTTGGGGTACCTGTATTTCTGGGATTATTTCCCCATTCCCAGCTGTGAATTTTTGGGAATTTTCCCAGGATTTTTCCCAGGATTTTTCCCAGGATTTTTCCCAGGATTTTTCTGGGATTTTTTTGGGAATTTTCCCAGAATTTTTCCGTGATTTCCCCCCGATTTCCTGTGTTCAGGGGACGTCCTGGTGATGGATGATTTGGGGTACCTGTATTTCCGGGACCGGGGCGGGGACACGTTCCGCTGGCGCGGGGAGAACGTCTCCAGCACCGAGGTGGAGGGAGCCCTGAGCCGGCTGCTGGAGCAGGCCGACGTCGTCGTCTACGGCGTCGAGATTCCCGGTAAATCCCAAAAAAATCTGGAAAAATGGTGTCCAGATTCCTGGTAAATCCCCCAAAAAATAATGGTGTTGAGATTCCCGGTAAACCCCAAAAAAATCTGGGAAAACAGCGTCGAGATTCCCCAAAAATCCCCAAAGAAATCTGGAAAAACGGCATCCAGAATCCCGGTAAATCCCGAAAAAACCCTGGGAAAACGGCGTCCAGATTCCTGGTAAACCCACCCAAAAAATCTGGGATAACGGTGTCCAGATTACTGGAAATTTAAAAAAAAAAAAATCTGGGATAACAGTGTCGAGATTCCAGGGAAATCCCAAAAAATATCCGGGATAACGGCACTGGAGGGCAGGGCTGGCATGGAGCTGTACTAGGAATGGGATTGGATTTAGGAACTCCAAAATCCCCATTTTTTACCCCAAAATCCCCATTTTTTTACCCAAAATCCTTTTTTTTCCCCAGTTCAGAGGTGGACAGCAGGCCAGGTGGACAGGAATGGAGAAATGCCAAAAATACCCACTTTTTTTCCCCAAAATCCCCATTTTTTTCACCAAAAATCCCATTTTTCCCCAAATTCCTTTTTTTTCCCCCAACCCAGGGGTAGAGGGCCGGGCCGACATGGGGCTGTACCAGCAATGGGGAAACCCCAGAATCCCCAGTTTTTTACCCAAAATTCCCATTTTTTCACCAAAAATCCCATTTTTTCCCAAAATCCCATTTTTCTCCCCAGTGCAGGAGCAGAGGGCCAGGCGGGCATGGCGGCCATTGCTGTACCAGCAATGGGATTGGATTTAGGAAACCCCAAATCCCATTTTTACCCCAAAATCCCATTTTTTCCCAAAATCCCATTTTTTCCCAAAATCCCGTGGTTTTTCCCCAATGCAGGGGCTGGAGGGTCGGGCGGGCATGGTGGCCATCGCTGTACTCAGCAATGGGATTGGGTTTAGGAACCCCAGATCCCATTTTTACTCCAAAATCCCATTTTTCCCAAAATCCCATTTTTCTCCCCAACCCAGGGACAGAGGGCCGGGCGGGCATGGCGGTCATCGCTGCACCAGCAATGGGATTGGGTTTAGGAAACCCCAAATCCCATTTTTACTCCAAAATCCCATTTTTCCCCAAAATCCCGTGTTTTTCCCCAACCCAGGGGGGGAGGGCCGGGCGGGCATGGCGGCCATCGCTGTACCAGCAATGGGATTGGATTTAGGAACCCCAAATCCCATTTTTACCCCAAATCTCCATTTTTCCCATTTTTTTCCCAAAATCCCGTGGTTTCTCCCCCAATGCAGGGGCTGAGGGCCGGGCGAACATGGCAGCCATCGCTGTACCAGCAATGGGATTGGATTTGGGAAACCCCAGATCCCATTTTTACCCCAAATCTCCATTTTTCCCCAAAATCCTCTGTTTTTTCCCAACCCAGGCGGAGGGCTGGGCGGGCATGGCGGCCATCGCCGACCGCACTCCGGCTGGACCCCGCCGGGCTGTACCAGCTGCTGGTGCAGGTGCTGCACGCCTCGCCCGACCCTGTCTTCATCCGCTTCGCTACCACGCCTCGACACCACCAGTACGGGCGGGCACAGAGGGTGGGGCTTAAAGGGCGGGGCCCAAATGGGTGGGGCTTAAGGGGCGGAGCTGAATTGAGTGGGGTTGGAGGGGCGGGGCGTAGGGGCGGGATTCATGGGTTAGGGGTTTAAAGGGTGGGTCTTAAAGGGTGGGGCTGGATGGGGTTAATGGGGTGGGGCTCAAAGGGGTAGGGCCGGGAGAGTGGGGCCTAAATGGGTGGGAGCTTAAAGGGGCAGGGCTGTATTGTGTGGGGTTAAAGAGATGGGAGCATAAAGGGGCGGGGCTGGGTGGGATTAATAGGTTGGGAGCTTAAAGGGGCGGGGCTAAAAGGGTAGGGGTGGAAGGGGCGGGGCTGGGTGGGATTAATGGGTTGGGTCTTAAAGGGGCAGGGCTAAAGGGTGGGGGTGGAAGGGGCAGGGCTGGGTGGGATTAATGGGTTGGGGCTTAAAGGGGCGGGTCTGAGAGGGCGGGGCCTAAATGGGGTGGGACTGGATGGGATTAATGGGGTGGGGTTTAAAGGGAGGGGCTTAAATGGGTGGGGCTGGATGGGATTAATGGGGTGGGGTTTTAAAGGGGAGGGGCCGAGAGGGGCAGGGCATAAATGGGTGGGGCTTAAAGGGTCAAGGCTGAATTGTGTGGGGTTGGAGGGGCAGGATTAATGGTTGGGACTTAAAGGGGTGAGGCTGGAAGGAATGGGGTTTTAAAGGGGTGGGGCTGGATGGGATTAATGGGGAGGGCTTAAAGGGCGGGACTTAAAGGGTGGGGTTTGAGTGGTGGGGCCTAAAGGGTGCAACTGAATGGGGATTGGATGGGTGGGGCCTGAAAGAGCAGGGGCTAAAGGGGCGGGGTTTAAATGGGGTAGGGCCTAAAGGGGTGAGGCTGAATGAGGTTTAAAGGGTGGGGGGCAAAATGGGTGTAGCCTAAAGGGGTGAGGCTGAATGGGAATTAAAGGGGGTGGGGTTTGAGTGGGTGGGAATTAAAGGGGTGGGGCCTGAATGGGCAGGGTCTAAAGGGTGGATTCTAAATGGGTGGGGGGCCTAAGGAGCAGAGGGTTGGGGTGGGTGAGGTCTAAGGGGTGTGGCCCAAATGGGTGGAGCTGAATGGGGATTAAAGGGTGGGGCCTAAAGGGGTGGGGCTGAATGGGGATTAAAGGGTGGGGTTTGAGGGGTGGGAATGAAAGGGTGTGGCCTAAGTGGGTGTGGCCCAAAGGCACAGATATTTGGGATGGGTGTGGTCTAAGGGGTGGGGCTTAAAGAGGGTGGGAATTAAATGGGTGTGGCCTAAAGGGCGGGGCTTAAGGGGGTTATTCCCCACTCAGCATTGCTGTTCCCATTGGGAATTTCCCATCCCACGTCCCCGATTCCCCCTCAGGCACCTTCAAGCTGCAGAAGACAGCGGCTCGCGGGGGGGGAGGGCTGGGACCCCGGCGGGTGCCCGACCGGCTCTTCGTGCTGGACCCGTAGCCTTGCCGCTACGTGCCCCTGGGACGGAGATGCACGCCAGGATCTGCGCCGGCAGCACCAGCTTCTGACCCGGACAGGGTCTGGGGTGGGAGCCCCAAATCCTGATGGGAAACCTGCCTGGGATCCTGAAAATCCCGATGGAAAAATTGCCTGGGATCCCGAAATCCCGATGGAAAACCTGCCTGGGATCCCCGAAATCCTGATGGAAAAATTCCCTGGGATCCTGAAAATCCTGATTGAAAACCTGCCTGGGATCTCCGAAATCCGGATGGAAAAATTCCCTGGGATCCTGAAAATCCCGATGGGAAACCTGCCTGGGATCCCCGAAATCCTGCTGGAAAAATTCCCTGGGATCCCGAAATCCCGATGGAAAACCTGCCTGGGATCCTGAAAATCCTGATGGAAAACCTGCCTGGGATCCTAAAAATGAGAAAATCTCAATGAAAAACTTCCATGGGATCCTGAAAATGTGAAAATCCCCCCTGGATGGGGAGATGCACGCCAGGATCTGCGCCAGCAGCACCAGGTTCTGACCCGGACAGGGTCTGGGGTGGGAGCCCGAAATCCTGATGTAAAACCTGCCTGGGATCCCCGAAATCCTGCTGGAAAAATTCCCTGGGATCCTGAAAATCCCGATGGAAAAATTCCTGGGATCCCCGAAATCCTGCTGGAAAAATTCCTGGGATCGCTGAAATCCCGATGGAAAACCTGCCTGGGATCCTGAAAATCCTGATGGAAAACCTGCCTGGGATCCTAAAAATGAGAAAATCTCAATGAAAAACTTCCATGGGATCCTGAAATGTGAAAATCCCCCTGGATGGGGAGATGCACGCCAGGATCTGCGCCAGCAGCACCGGTTCTGACCTGGACAGGGTCTGGGGTGGGGCCCGAAATCCTGATGTAAAACCTGCCTGGGATCCCCGAAATCCTGCTGGAAAAATTCCCTGGGATCCTGAAAATCCCCATGGAAAACCTGCCTGGGATCTCCGAAATCCTGATGGAAAACCTGCCTGGGATCCTGAAAATCCTGATGGAAAACCTGCCTGGGATCCTGAAAATCCTGATGGAAAACCTGCCTGGGATCTCCGAAATCCTGATGGAAAACCTGCCTGGGATCTCCGAAATCCTGATGGAAAAATTCCCTGGGATCCCCAAAATCCCGATGGAAAAATTCCCTGGGATCCTCGAAATCCTGCTGGAAAAATTCCCTGGGATCCTGAAAATCCTGATGGAAAACCTGCCTGGGATCTCTGAAATCCGGATGGAAAAATTCCCTGGGATCCCCGAAATCCCGATGGAAAAATTCCTGGGATCTCCGAACCCGATGGAAAACCTGCCTGGGATCCTGAAAATCCTGATGGAAAACCTGCCTGGGATCCTGAAAATCCTGATGGAAAAATTCCCTGGGATCCCCGAAATCCCGATGGAAAACCTGCCTGGGATCCTGAAAATCCTGATGGAAAACCTGCCTGGGATCCTGAAAATCCCAATGGAAAAATTCCCTGGGATCCCCGAAATCCCGATGGAAAACCTGCCTGGGATCCTGAAAATCCTGATGGAAAACCTGCCTGGGATCCCCCGAAATCCTGCTGGAAAAATTCCCTGGGATCCCCGAAATCCCGATGGAAAACCTGCCTGGGATCCCCGAAATCCTGCTGGAAAAATTCCCTGGGATTCCCGAAATCCCGACGGAAAACCTGCCTGGGATCCTGAAAATGTGAAAATCCCAATGAAAAACTTCCATGGGATCCTGAAAATCCTGCTGAGATCCCAAAAATATATCCTGGGATCCGGAAAATCCCGACGGAAAATCTGCCTGGGATCCTGAAAATGTGAAAATCCCGATGAAAAAAATTCCCTGGGATGCAGAAAACGTGAAAATCCCGCTGGAAAACCTGCCTGGGATCACAAAAATCTAAAAATCTGGATGAAAAACCTGTGAAAATCCCGATAGAAAACCTCCCTGGGATCACAAAAATCTGAAAATTCCAATGAAAAAATTCCCTGGGATCCTGAAAATCTGAAAATCTCAATGAAAAAAATTCCCTGGGATGCAGAAAACGTGAAAATCCCAATGGAAAACCTGCCTGGGATCCTGAAAATGTGAAAATTCTGCTGACAATTCAGCAGAAATTCCACGAAAAGAGCAGAATTCCCATGAAAACAGCGGGATTTTGATATAAAAATTCATGATTTGATTATTAAACTGCGATAATTTTAAGGATTCGGGAGGAACCCGACAGAATTTTACAGGAATTTCCGGGAAATTTGTGACTTTTTTTCTGAGGGAAAATCGCAGAATTCCGAGAAAAGCCGGGACTGGTGGAGAACTGAGGCGCTAATTAACGGGGACAGCGCTAATTAACGATTAATTAGTGCCCAATTAACCTTCGGCACTTTTTATCGAGTGCAATTAACCCCTTTGGGCGTTTTTAATCCGATTTTCTCTTTTTTTTGTGCCTGACCGCGAGGCCATTAAAAAGCAGCGACTGTGCCGCGTGCTGAGTGCGGGATTGGGGAAAAAAACCGGGTAAAAATGGGAATTCGGGGTAAAAAATGGGGAATTTGGGGTAAAAAAATGGGAATTTTTGGGGTTAAAAATGGGGATTTTTGGGGTTAAAATAATGGGAGGTTTGGGGTTAAAATCGGGAATTTTGGGGTTTCCTAAATGCAATCCCATTCCCTGTACAGCTCTATACCAGTCCTGCCCTCCGCCCCTGCATTGGGGCAAAAAATGGGAATTTTGGGGTAAAAATGGGAATTTTTGGTCAAAAAAGGGAATTTTGGGGTAAAAATAGGAATTTTTTGGGTCAAAAAAAGGGAATTTTGGGCTGAAACTCAGGAATTTTGGGATTTTCTAAATTCCAGCCCCATACCAAATTTTTGGCGCCATTTTCGCGGGATTTCACCCGTTCTCAACCCCCCGTTCTCCACCCCAAGAACGCGAGGGCGGCGCAGCGGCAGCGGCGCTGCCGCAAGGCCGAGGCTTCACTAGGCCGCGCGTTGCTAAGCAACGCGCAGCGCGTCGCGCTCTGACGCAACTTCCGCCAAGCTTCACTGTCGCGCTGCTGACGTCACTTCCTCCTTCTCCTTCCCCTCAGCGCCGCCATCATGGCGGCGGTCTCGGTGTTCCCGTCGCAGCGCGAGCTGGGCGCGGACGCTAGCGCGGTTGGTGACTGAGGCCGCGGCCGAGGCGGTGGCGAGCGGCGGCCGCTTCGCGCTGGGGCTCTCGGGGGGTCGCTGGGTGCAGCTGCTGGCGCGGGAGCTGCCGCCCGCCCTGAGCACGGCGCCAGGCGCGGAGCCGGCCGCTGGCTGGTGGCGCTGTGCGACGAGCGGCTGGTGCCGCCCGAGCACCCCGAGAGCAGCGGCGGCGCCTACCGGGTGAGTGGGGGGAAAACCGGTCCGTGCCGGTAATTCCCAGTCCGTACCAGTAACTCCCAGTCTGTACCAGTGACTCCCAGTCCGTACCAGTAACGCCTACCGGGTGAGCGGGGAACCGGTCCGGGCCGGTCTGTACCGGTAATTCCCAGTCTGTACCAGTGACTCCCAGTCTGTACCAGTGACTCCCAGTCCGTACCGGTAATTCCCAGTCTGTACCAGTGACTCCCAGTCTGTACCGGTAATTCCCAGTCTGTACCAGTGACTCCCAGTCCGTACCAGTAACTCCCAGTCCGTACCAGTAACGCCTACCGGGTGAGCGGGAGGGGAAAGCGGTTCGGGCCGGTCTGTATCGGTAATTCCCAGTCTGTACCGGTAATTCCCAGTCTGTACCAGTAACTCCCAGTAACTCCGTGCCCCATTCCCAGTCCCTCCCGGTAACCCCGTGTCCCATTCCCAGTGCTCCCAGTAACCCCGTGTCCCATTCCCAGTGCTCCCAGTAACCTCGTGTTCCATTCCCAGTCCCAGCTGCTCTCCCAGTCTCTCCCAGTAACCCCGTGCCCCATTCCCAGTGCTCCCAGTAACCCTGTCCCCCATTCCCAGTCCCTCCCAGTGCTCCCAGTAACCCCATGTTCCATTCCCAGTCTCTCCCAGTCCCTGCTAGTAACCCTGTTCCCCATTCCCAGTCTCTCCCAGTCCCTCCCAGTAACACTTTCCCCCGTTCCCAGTCCCAGCTGCTGTCCCAGTTGCCCCCCCCGGGCCCCAGCTGCTCTCCCAGTCTCTCCCAGTGCTCCCAGTAACCCTGTTCCCCGTTCCCAGTCCCAGCTGCTGTCCCAGTTGCCCCCCCCGGGCCCCAGCTGCTCTCCCAGTCCCTCCCAGTGCTCCCAGTAACCCTGTTCCCCGTTCCCAGTCCCAGCTGCTGTCCCAGTTGCCCCCCCCCGGGCCCCAGTTCCTCTCGGTCCGCACTGAACTGGACCCGGCTGCGGCTGCCAGGGACTACGAGCAGCAGCTGCGCACGGTACTGGGGCAACTGGGAGCCACTGGGAGGGACTGGGATGGACTGGGAGGGACTGGAATGGACTGGGACGGGATTAGGAGCGACTGCAGAGGGATTTAGGGGGAGCTGGGATGGGCTGGATGGGACTGGGATGGGATTGGGATGGACTGGGAGAGACTGGGAGGGACTGGGATGAACTGGGAGGGACTGGGGGGAGGAATTGGGATGAACTGGGAGGGACTGGGATGAACTGGGAGAGACTGGGAGGAATTGGGATGAACTGGGAGGGGACTGGGATTAAGTGGGAGGGATTGGGATGGGATCTGAACCAGTCCATACTGGTCCATACTGGTCCGTATGGTCCATACTGGCCTGTACTGGTCCATACTGGTCCATACTGGTCCGCACTGGTTCCCAGGCGTTCCCGGGCTCGCAGACCCCCCAGTTTGATTTGCTGCTGCTGGGGGTGGGGCCGGACGGTCACACCTGCTCGCTGTTCCCGGGACACGCCCTGCTCCAGGTGACTCCCAAAATTCCCAAAATCTCAAAATCCCCAATTCCCAAAATTCCGAATTTCCCGATTCCCAAATTCCCAAAATCTCAAAATCCCAAATTCCCAAAATTCCAAATTTCCCGATTCCCAAAATTCCCAAATTCCCCAAATCCCAAAATTCCCAAATCTCAAAATCCCCAATTCCCAATTCCCAAAATTCCAAAATTCCGAATTCCCCAAATCCCAAAATTCCCAAAATCTCAAAATCCCCAATTCCCAAAATTCCGAATTCCCCAATTCCCAAAATTCCCAAATTCCCCAAATCCCAAAATTCCCAAAATCTCAAAATCCCAAAATTCCCAAAATTCCAAATTCCCCAAATTCCCCAAATCCCAAAATTCCCAAATTCCCCAAATCCCAAAATATCAAAATCCCAAATTCCCAAATTCCCAAAATTCCAAAATTATTTTTTATTTTGTGTTAAAAATATTCCCTTTAGTTTCTCCATTATATTCCCATTATTTTTCCCATTATTTTTCTTATTTTCCATTTTTTTCCCATTTTCCCCTGAATTTTTGCCTGTAATTTTCCCCTTTATCCCCTGGATTTTTCCCTGTAAATTTTTCTATTTTCCCAGAATTTTTCCCATTTTCCCCTGGATTTTTCCCTGTACATTTTCCCATTTTTCCCTCTAAATTTTTCTATTTTCCCCTGGTTTATTCCCATTTTCCCCTGGATTTTTCTCCTAGATTTTTCCCATTTTCCCCTGGATTGTTCCCACAATTTTTCTCTGTAAATTTTCCCATTTTTCCCTGGATTTTTCCCTGTGATTTTTCCCATTATCTCAGAATTTTTCCCATTTTCCCCTGGACTTTTTCATATAAATTTTCCCGTTTTTCCCTCTAAATTTTTCCCATTTTCCCCTGGATTTTTTCATATAAATTTTCCCGTTTTTCCCTCTAAATTTTCCCATTTTCCCCTGGATTTTTTCTTATAAATTTTCCCATTATCCCATTATTTTTAATTGTAATTTTTCCCATTTTCTCCTCGATTTTCCTCTGGATTTTTCCCATTTTCCCCTGGATTTTCCCCTGGATTTTTCCCATTTTCCCCTGGATTTTCCCCTGGATTTTTCCCATTATCCCATAATTTTTCCCTGTGAATTTTCCCATTTTCCCCTGGATTTTCCCCTGGATTTTTCCCTGTGATTTTTCCCATCATCCCATAATTTTTCCCTGTGATTTTTCCCATTTTTCCCTGGATTCCCAGGAGCAGGAGCTGCTGGTGGGGGCCCTGCAGGACTCCCCCAAGCCCCCTCCCCACGGGTTCCTCCTTTCCCACACTTTTCCCATTATTTTTTTCCCTGTCATTTTTCCCATTTCTTTTTCCTGGACTTTTCCCTGTAAATATTCCCATTTTCACCTGGATTTTTTCTTATAAATTTTCCCATTATCCCATTATTTTAAATTGTAATTTTTCCCATTTTCTCCTCGATTTTCCCCTGGATTTTTCCCATTTTTTCCTGGATTTTCCCCTGGATTTTTCCCATTTCCCCCTGGATTTTCCCGTGTGATTTTTCCCATTATCCCATAATTTTTCCCTGTGAGTTTTCCCATAATTTTCCCTGGATTCCCCAGGAACAGGAGCTGCTGGTGGGGGCCCTGCAGGACTCCCCCAAACCCCCTCCCCACGGGTTCCTCCTTTCCCACACTTTTCCCATTATTATTTCCCCTGTAATTTTTCCCATTTTCCCCTGGATTTTTCCCATAATTTTTCCCGGTAAATATTCCCATTTTCCCCTGGATTTTTCCCATTTTCCCGGGATTTTCTATTTTCCCCTTTATTTTCCCCTGGATTTTCTTGTTTCCCTGGATTTTTCCCTCGATTTTTCCTGGATTTTCCCTGGATTTTTCCCATCATGCCATAATTTTTCCCTGTGATTTTCCCATTTCCCCCGGGATTTTTCCCTGTGATTTTTCCCATCATCCCATAATTTTTCCCTGTGAATTTCCCATTTTTCCCTGGATTCCCAGGAGCAGGAGCTGCTGGTGGGGGCCCTGCAGGACTCCCCCAAGCCCCCTCCCCACGGGTTCCCTCCTTTCCCACACTTTTCCCATTATTATTTTTCCCATTTTCCCCTGGATTTTTCCCATAATTTTTCCCTGTAAATATTCCCATTTTCCCCTGGATTTTTTCCCATTTTCCCTTGTATTTTTCCCATTTTCCCAGGGATTTTTCTATTTTCCCCTTTATTTTCCCCTGGATTTTTCCCTCGATTTTTCCCTGGATTTTCCCCTGGATTTTTCCTGTTTTCCCCTCGATTTTTCCCGGGATTTTTCCCTGTGATTTTTCCCATCATCCCATAATTTTTCCCTGCGATTTTTCCCATTTTTCCCTGGATTCCCAGGAGCAGGAGCTGCTGGTGGGGGCCCTGCAGGACTCCCCCAAGCCCCCTCCCCGGCGGGTGACGATGACGCTGCCGCTGCTGAACGCGGCGCGCGCGGTGCTGATGGTGGCGGCCGGCGCCGCCAAGGCGCCCGTGCTCAAGGTGGGGGACACCTGGGAAATGGGGGTGGCTCCTGGATTTGGGATCAAACCCTGGATTTTTGGGGTTCTGGGAATGATTTCCAGGGTTAAATCCCGGGATTTTGGGGATAATTCTTGGGATTTGGGCCTCAAATCCTGGGAAATGGGGGTGACTCCTGGGATTTGGGCCTCAAATCCTGGGAAATGGGGGTGGCTCCTGGGATTTTGGGGGTCAAACCCTGGATTTTTGGGGTTCTGGGAATGATTTCCAGGGTTAAATTCTGGGATTTTGGGGATAGTTCCTGAATTTTGGGCTCAAATCCCAAATTTTGGGGTTCTGGGAATGATTTCCAGGGTTAAATTCTGGGATTTTGGGGATAGTTTCTGGATTTTGGGGCTCAAATCCTGGATTTTTGGGGTTCTGGGAATGATTTCCAGGGTTAAATTCTGGGATTTTGGGGATAGTTCCTGAATTTTGGGCTCAAATCCCAAATTTTGGGGTTCTGGGAATGATTTCCAGGGTTAAATTCTGGGATTTTGGGGATAATTCCTGTATTTTGGGGCTCAAATCCTGGATTTTTGGGGTTCTGGGAATGATTTCCAGGGTTAAATCCTGGGATTTTGGGGATAGTTCCAGGATTTTGGGGTCAAATCCCAGGATTTTGGTGCTCTAGGAATGATTTCCAGGGTTAAATCCTGGGATTTTGGGCTCAAATCCTGGGAATCTGGGGATAATTCCTGGGATTTTGGGGATAATTCCTGAATTTTGGGGCTCAAACCCTGGGATTTTGGGGTTCTGGGAATGATTTCCAGGGTTAAATGCCAGATTTTGGGGATAATTCCTGAATTTTGGGCTCAAATCCCAAATTTTGGGGGTAATTCTTGGGATTTGGGGCTCAAATCCTGGGAAATGGGGGTGGCTCCTGGATTTGGGATCAAATCCTGGATTTTGGGGTTCTGGGAATGATTTCCAGGGTTAAATTCTGGGATTTTGGGGATAGTTCCTGAATTTTGGGGATAATTCCTGAATTTTGGGGCTCAAACCCTGGATTTTTGGGGTTCTAGGAATGATTTCCAGGGTTAAATTCTGGGATTTTGGGGATAATTCCTGTATTTTGGGGCTCAAATCCTGGATTTTTGGGGTTCTAGGAATGATTTCCAGGGTTAAATTCTGGGATTTTGGGGATAATTCCTGGATTTTGGGGCTCAAACCCTGGGATTTTGGGGTTCTGGGAATGATTTCCAGGGTTAAATGCCAGATTTTGGGGATAATTCCTGAATTTTGGGCTCAAATCCCAAATTTTGGGGATAATTCTTGGGATTTGGGGCTCAAATCCTGGGAAATGGGGGTGGCTCCTGGATTTGGGGCTCAAATCTTGCATTGTTGGGGTTCTGGGAATGATTTCCAGGGTTAAATTCTGGGATTTTGGGGATAGTTCCTGGATTTTGGGGCTCAAACCCTGGGATTTTGGGGTTCTGGGAATGATTTCCAGGGTTAAATGCCAGATTTTGGGGATAATTCCTGAATTTTGGGCTCAAATCCCAAATTTTGGGGATAATTCTTGGGATTTGGGGCTCAAATCCTGGGAAATGGGGGTGGCCCCTGGATTTGGGGCTCAAATTTTGCATTGTTTGGGTTCTGGGAATGATTTCCAGGGTTAAATTCTGGGATTTTGGGGATAATTCCTGGATTTTGGGGACAAATCCCAGGATTTTGCAGTTAATTCTCGAGTTTTGGGCTCAAATCCTGGGATTTTGGGGTTGATTCTTGAGTTTGGGGATCATTCCTGAAATTTTGGGGTGAAATTCCCAGTATTTGTTGTGAAATCCCGGATTTTGGGGTTAAATTCCCAACATTTGTTGTGAAATCACGGATTTTGGGGTGAAATTCTGGATTTTTGTTGTGAAATCCCAGATTTTTGTTCTGAAATCCTGAATTTTGATGTTCAACTCCCAATTTACGTTGTGAAATCCAGGATTTTTGTTGTTAAATCCCAGATTTTGTTGTTAAACTCCCGATTTTTGGTGTCAAATTCAGGATTCTTGTTGTCAGACTCGCGATTTTTGCCGTGAACTCCCCGTTTTTGCGGGTGCAATCCCAGGTTTTCGTGTTAGGCTCGCGATTTTTGCGGTGCAGCCCCCAGTTTTGGCTCACACCCTGGTTGCTGTGTGTGTCTCTGCAGAGGATCCTGGAGGGGCAGGAGGAGTCGCCGCTGCCGGCCGCCCGGGTCCGGCCGCGCTCCGGCCGCCTGCGCTGGCTGCTGGACCGGGAGGCGGCCGGGGAGCTGCAGGGGCCCCTGGGGGGCAGCCCCGGGAACTGAGGGGAAAACTCCCCTGGGAGCTGGAAAATTCCATGGAAAACTCCCCTGGGAACTGGAAAATTCCATGGGAAACACCCCTGGGAACTGAGGAACCCCCTGGGAAAATCATCCCTGGGAGCTGGAAAATTCCATGGGAAACACCCCTGGGAACTGAGGAACCCCCTGGGAAAATCATCCCTGGGAGCTGGAAAATTCCATGGAAAAGTCCCCTGGGGAAAACACCCCTGGGAACTGGAAAATTCCATGGAAAACTCCCCTGGGAACTGAGGAATCCCCTGGGAAACACCCCTGGGAAATGAGGAATCCCATTAAAAACTCCCCTGGGAACTGGAAAATTCCATGGGAAGCTCCCCTGGGAACTGAGGAACCCCCTGGGGAACACCCCTGGGAACTGGAAAATTCCATGGAAAACTCCCCTGGGAACTGAGGAATCCCATTAAAAACTCCCCTGGGAACTGAGGAATCCCATGAAAAACATCCCTGGGAAGTGGAAAATTCCATGGGAAACATCCCTGGGAATTGAGAAATTCCGTGGAAAAAATGCCTGGGAACTGAGGAATCCCATGGGGAAAATCCCTGGGAATTGAAAAATTCCGTGGAAAAAAAACTTGTGAGTTGAGAAATTCTGTGGAAAAAATCCCTGGGAATTTAAAAATTTCATGGAAAAGCCTGGGAATTGAGGAATGCCATGGAAAACACCCCTGGGAACTGGAAAATTCCGTGGAAAGCTCCCCTGGGAACTGAGGAATCCCGTGGAAAAATTCCCTGGGAATCGAAAAAATTGCATGAAAAAATTCCCTGGGAATTGAAAAATTCCAGGAAAAAAAATTCCCTGGGAACTGAGGAATCCCGTGGGAAAAATCCCTGAGAATTGAAAAATTCCGTGGAAAAAATTCCAGGGAATTGAAAAAATTCCATGGAAAAATATCCCAGGAGTTGGGATGTTTTTCCATAGAAAAAATATCCTGGGAATGGAGAAATTCCCAATGAAAATATTCCAGGCATCGGGGAATTTCCATGGAATCACATTCCAGAGTGTGGAATTATTTGGGATTTTAGAGCTTGGAATTCCTGCAGAAAAAGGGCCCAAGAATTGAAAATTTCCATGGAAGATATTCCAGGAACTGAAAAATTCCATGAAAAAACATTCCAGGAATTGGGGATTCCCATGAGAAATGATTGACGGTTTTAGAGTTGGAATTCCCATGGAAAAAATATCCTTGGAATGGAAAAATTCCCGTGAAAAAAATTCCAGAAATTGAGGAATTTCCATGGAAAAACATTCCAGGAATTGGAATTTCTGGATTCGGTTTTGGGGATTTTTTAATTCCTTTTTTTGGGAATTTTCCGATTTTTTTTTTTTTTATTATTTTTTGACTGGATTTTTTTGATTTTGGGCTGGGCTTTTTTTGGGATCAGAAATCGCTTTTGCTGAGCTGGGAATTACCAGGAAATCTATGGAATTCCGGGAAAAAATAAAATAATCAAGGAAATAAAAAAATTCTGTAATTATGGGCAGGGCTGGGAATCCCAGCAGGAACTGGGATGGACTGGGAAAGGAAAATCTGGGATAAAAATTGGGGTAAAAATCCCTGGATTTGGGTCTGACATTCCAAACCTGAGAATTCCCAGGGGAAAATCTCGGGAATTCCAGGAACAGCCCAAAAAAAAAGAAAAAAAAATTGGGATTGGGGAAATTTTGGGATGTTTTTTAAAAATCGTTTTGGGAATAAACGGTGCTTTGGCTGAGCTGGAATTTGGGTCAGAATTGCTTGGATTTGGGGGAGCTGGGAGGGAGCTGGACTGGGATAAACTGGGAGGAACTGGGATGAACTGGGATAGACTGGGAGGGGCTGGGATGAAGGAAAAATGAGCTGGAAAATGCAGATTTTGGGTCTGTTTGGAAGCAGAAATGTGTAATTTTTCCTTTATCCATAGAAAATTGGGAGTTCAGGCTGGGATAAACTGGAATTAACTGGGATGGACTGGGAGGAACTGGGAGGGACTGGGAGGAGGAAAAATGGGGTGAAAAAAGCAAGTTTTGGGTCCATTTGGAAGCAGAAATGTGAAAACTTCATTTCCATAGAAAATTGGGAATTTGAACTGGGATAAACTGGGATGGACTGGAAAGGAGGAAAATGGGCTGAAAAAAGCAAATTTTGGGTGCGTTTGGAAGCAGAAATGTTTAGTTTTTCCTTCTTTATCTGTAGAAAATTGGGAATTTGAACTGGGATGGACTGGAAAGGAGGGGAAAAGGGCTGAAAAAATCAGATTTTGTTCCAGCAGGAAATTCCAGCGCCTCCCACACTCCCTCAGGAATTCTTCCCACAAAAAGCAGCTTTTCATTGCAAACCTCCCTCAACCCAAAAAAATCCTCATCCCAAAATTTTCCAGCAGCCACGATCCCGCCCTCCTTCCCTCCCATCCCCCTCCTCCGGCCGCTTCCCAAAATAATTCGGGTTATTCCTTTTTTTCCCTCATTTATTTCCATTTTTCCCTTCATTTATTTCCATCTTTTCCTTTCATTTATTTCCATTTTTTCCCTCATTTATTTCCATTTTTTCTCTTCATTTATTTCCATCTTTTCCCTTCATTTCCATTTTTTCCTCCATTTATTTCTAATTTTTTCCCCATTTTTCCTCTTTTATTCCCATTTCTTTCCCTTATTTCCCCTTTTTCCCTTTTCTTTTTCCCGTTTACTTCTCTTTATTCCCATTTGGAATTTTGTGCGGTAAAAATCCCTTTAAAAAAACGGGAAAAATTCGGAGTTAAAAATTTTTGGAGAAAAAAATTTTTGGGGGGGGGGAAATCTCTGAGGGGAGATGGGGGCGTGGCCACAGCGCATGCCCATTTATGGGCATATAGTGGGCGTGGCTTCGCAACTGCCATTCCAATATATGGCTTTAGTGGGCGTGGCCACGGCGTATACCCATATATGGGCACACAGTGGGCGTGGCTTCATAACTGCCAATCCCGTATATGGCTTTAGTGGGCGTGGCCACAAGAGATGCCCATATATGGGTTATAGTGGGTGTGGCTTTGCGGCCACCACTCCCATATATGGCTTTAGTGGGCGTGGCCAAGCATGACAGGCATTTATAGCTGTAGTGGGCGTGACCAAAAGCAATACCCATATACGGCTTTATGGGCGTGGCCACAGCGCGGACTGACCAATCAGCGCGCGGGGGGCGTGGCCATGGCGAGGCCGCTGAGGGAGAAGGGCGTGGCCGCCGTGAGGGGCGGCCCAAGATGGCGGCGCGGCCGTGGCCGCTGCTGCTGCCGCTGCTGCTGCCGCTGCTGGCGGGGCCGGGCCGCGGCCCCCGCGGCTCCTCGGGGCGGCTCCGCCTGGGGCTGGGGCCCGGCCCCGCCGCCGCGTATTTCCCCGAGGAGCGCTGGAACCCGGAGTCGCCGCTGCGGCCGCCGCGCGTGGCCGTGGCGCTGCTGGCGCGGAACGCGGCCCACGCGCTGCCGCTGGTGCTGGGAGGGCTGGAGAGGCTGCGGCACCCCAAGGACAGGATGGCGCTGTGGTGGGCGAGGGGACACTGGGGACACTGGGGGCACTGAGGAGATTGGGGACACTGGGAACACTGGGGGCACTGGGGGCGCTGGGGGCACTGGGGACACTGGGGAGATTGGGGACACTGGGGGCACTGGGGGCGCTGGGGGCACTGGGGACACTGGGGAGATTGGGGACACTGGGGACACTGGGGCACAATGGGGACACGGGTGGGAGCCGTGTGGGTGAGGGGAGTGTGGGGAGCACTCAGGAGTGTGTGACACTGTCCCTGTGACACTGTCCCTGTGTGACACTGTGTGTGTGACACTGTCCCTGTGTGTGTGACACTGTCCCTGTGACATTGTCCTGCGCGCAACACCTCTGTGTGTGTGACACGGTCCCTGTGACACTGTGTGCGTGACACTGTGTATGTGACACTGTGACACTGACACTGTGTGTGTGACACCGTTCCTGTGATACTGTTCCTGTGTGACACTGTGTGTGTGACACTGTCCTGTATGTGACACTGTCCCTGTGACACTGTCCCTGTGTGACACTGTGTGTGTGACACTGTGACACTGACACTGTCCCTGTGACACTGTGTGTGTGACACTGTCCTGTGTGTGACACTGTTCCTGTGACACTGTCCCTGTGTGACACTGTGTGTGACACTTGTCCTGTGTGTGACACTGTGTAACACTGACACTGTCCCTGTGTGTGTGACACTGTGTGTGTGACACTGTCCCTGTGACACTGTCCTTGTGGCACTGTGTGTGTGACACTGTGTGTGTGACACTGTCCCTGTGTGACACTGTCCCTGTGTGACACTGTGTATGACATCTGTGTGTGACACTGTGTGACACTGTCCCTGTGTGTGTGACACTGTCCCTGTGTGTGGCACTGTCCCTGTGTGTGACACTGTTCCTGTGTGACACTGTGTGTGTGTGACACTGTCCCTGTGTGTGACACTGCATGTGTGTGACACTGTGTGTCACTGACACTGTGTGTGACACTGTCCCTGTGTGTGTGTGACCCCGTGTGACCCCCCTGTCCCCCCCCTGTCCCCCTCTGTCCCCAGGGTGGCCGCTGACCACAGCGTGGACACCTCTGGGTGTGTGTGACACTGTGTGTGTGTGACACTGTGTGTGACCCCTCTGTGACCCCGAGTGACCCCGTGTGACCCCCTATGACCCCGAGTGACCCCGAGTGACCCCGAGTGACCCCGTGTGACCCCAGGGTGGCCGCTGACCACAGCGTGGACACCTCTGTGTGTGTGTGACACTGTGTGTGTGACACTGTGTGTGTGTGACACTGTGTGTGACCCCCTATGACCCCGAGTGACCCCGTGTGACCCCCGTGTGACCCCGAGTGACCCCCCTGTGACCCCATGTGACCCCAGGGTGGCCGCTGACCACAGCGTGGACACCTCTGGGTGTGTGTGACACTGTGTGTGTGTGACACTGTGTGTGACCCCTCTATGACCCCCGTGTGACCCCTCTATGACCCCGAGTGACCCCGTGTGACTCCGTGTGACCCCGTGTGACCCCAGGGTGGCCGCTGACCACAGCGTGGACACCTCTGTGTGTGTGTGACACTGTGTGTGTGTGACACTGTGTGTGTGACACTGTGTGTGACACTGTGTGTGTGACACTGTGTGACCCCTCTATGACCCCGAGTGACCCCGAGTGACCCCTCTGTGACCCCCTCTGTGACCCCGAGTGACCCCGTGTGACCCCAGGGTCGCCGCTGACCACAGCGTGGACACCTCTGGGTGTGTGTGTGACACTGTGTGTGTGTGACACTGTGTGTGACCCTCTGTGACCCCGTGTGACCCTCTGTGACCCCGAGTGACCCCGTGTGACCCCGTGTGACCCCAGGGTGGCCGCTGACCACAGCGTGGACAACACCTCCGCCCTGCTGGCCGAGTGGCTGGGCCGGGTGCGGGGCCGCTACCACCGCGTGTTCTGGAGGCACCAGGAGGAGCCCAGGTGGGAACTGGGGGGCCCCGGGGGTCCGGGGGGCTCAGCACCCACTCTGGGGGGATTTTGGGGCAGTCTGGGGGCGCTCAGGGAAGAATTTGGGGGATTTTTAGGGTTTGGTCAATTGAGGGGGAAGCACCAGGAGGGAGTTAAGGAGGATCTCAGGGGGTTTGGGGGGCTTAGGGAGGAGTTTGGGGTCCTGGGGGCTCCCAGGAGTTTGGGGGCTCAGCACCCATTCTGGGGGGATTTGGGGGGGTTTGGGGGCGCTCAGGGAGAAATTTGGGGGATTTTTGGGGTTTGGTCAGTTGAGGGGGGAAGCACCAGGAGGGGAGTTAAGGAGGATCTCAGGGGGGTTTGGGGGGCTTAGGGAGGAGTTTGGGGGTCCTGGGGGCTCCCAGGAGTTTGGGGGCTCAGCACCCATTTTGGGGGGATTTTGGGGGGTTTGGGGGCGCTCAGGGAAGAATTTGGGGGATTTTTGGGGTTTGGTCACTTGAGGGAGGGGAGGCACCACGAGGGGCTTGAGGGGGATCCTGGGGGAGTTTGGGGGTCCTGGGGTACTTAAAAATCCATGTGGGCCCCTAAATTTTGGGGGTGGTCCCTACGATATTTTGGGGGGATCCCCCCAGAATTTGGGGTGTCCCAAGTGCCCCCAGCTCCTTCCCCTGATGAGGAAAGTCCCAAATTTTGGGGATTCTCCAATTTTGAGAATCTCTGTGGGTCCCTAAATTTTAGGGGTGGTCCCTACGTTTTTGGGCGGGGTCCCTACGATTTTGGGGGTGCCCCGGATTTTGGGGTGTCCCAGGTGCCCCCAGGTCGTTCCCCTGACGAGGGGAGTCCCAAATTTTGGGGATTCCTCAAATTTTGAGGATCCCTGTGGGTCCCTAAATTTGGGGGTGGTCCCTATGATTTTGGGGGTGTCTCCCGGGATTTTTGGGGTGTCCCCCCGGATGTTGGGGTGCTCCATTGCCCCTCCCGTGCCCCCAGGTCGTTCCCCGACGAGGGGAGTCCCAAATTTTGGGGATTCTCCAGGTTTTGAGGATCCCTGTGGGTCTCTGCATTTCGTGTGGTCCCTACCATTTTGGGGGGGGGTCCCTACAATTTTGGGGAGTGTCTCCCGGATTTTGAGGGGTCTCCTCGGATTTTGGGGTGTCCCAGGTGCCTCCCCACTTCCTTCCCTTAAAGTCCCAAATCTGGGGGGGAGTCATCCCAAATTTTTGGGGATTCCTCAAGTTTTGAGGATCCCTGTGGGTCTCTCTCTTTGGGGCGGTCCCTATGATTTTGGGGGTGTCTCCCGGATTTTGGGGTGTCCCCGGATGTTGGGGTGCCCCATTGCCCCCCCCCCCCCGTGCCCCCCCAGGTCGTTCCCTGACGAGGGGAGTCCCAAATTTTGGGGATTCTCCAGATTTTGAGGATCCCTGTGGGTCCCTCTCTTTGGGGGTGGTCCCTACGATTTTGGGGGGTGTCTCCCCGGATTTTGGGGTGTCCCCCGGATGTTGGGGTGCCCCATTGCCCCCCCCCCCAAGTGCCCCCCAGGTCGCTCCCTGATGAGAGGAGTCCCAAATTTTGGGGATTCTCCAGATTTTGAGGATCCCTGTGGGTCCCTCTCTTTGGGGGTGGTCCCTACGATTTTGGGGGTGTCTCCCGGGATTTTGGGGTGTCCCCCGGATGTTGGGGTGCCCCATTGCCCCTCCCCGTGCCCCCAGGTCGTTCCCAGACGAGGAGGGGCCCAAGCACTGGAGCCCCGCCCGCTACGAGCACCTGATGCGGCTGCGGCAGGAGGCGCTGGAGGCCGCCCGGGCCATGTGGGCAGATTACCTGCTGGTACGGGGGGCGGGCTGGGAGGGGCCCCGGATTTGGGGAGGGTCCCCGAGGGTCCCCAAAGGTCACTGAGCCCCGGGGTGGGGGGAAAAGTCACAACAAAGTGGGCAAAGGTAGCCCAGGTGTGTCTGTGCCAGGTGGGGTGTGCTGGAATGGGGGATCTGAATTTGGGGAGGGGTCCCTGAATTTGGGGAGGGGTCCCCGAGGGTCCCTAAAGGTCACTGAGCCCCGGGGTGGGGAAAAAGTCCCCCAGTGGGACAAACTCAGCCTTGGGTTTGGGACATTGAAGACACCCAAGCCCAGATGTGGCTGTGTGTGAACTGGGGGGTTCTGAATTTGGGGAGGGGTCCCCGAGGGTCCCCAAAGGTCACTGAGCCTCGGGGTGGGTGGGAAAAGTCACAACAAAGGGGGCAAAGGTAGCCCAGGTGTGTCTGTGCCAGGTGGGGTGTGCTGGAATGGGGGATCTGAATTTGGGGAGGGGTCCCAGAATTTGGGGAGGGGTCCTTGAATTTGAGGAGGGGTCCCCGAGGGTCCCCAAAGGTCACTGAGCCTCGGGGTGGGGGGAAAAGTCACAACAAAGGGGGCAAAGGTAGCCCCAGGTGTGCCTGTGCCAGGTGGGGTGTGCTGGAATGGGGGATCTGAATTTGGGGAGGGGTCCCAGAATTTGGGGAGGGGTCCTTGAATTTGAGGAGGGGTCCCCGAGGGTCCCCAAAGGTCACTGAGCCCCGGGGTGGGGTGAAAAGTCCCCCAGTGGGACAAACTCAGCCTTGGGTTTGGGACATTGAAGACACCTAAGCCCAGATGTGGCTGTGTGTGAACTGGGGGGTTCTGAATTTGGGGAGGGGTCCTTGAATTTGGGGAGGGGTCCCCGAGGGTCCCCAAAGGTCACTGAGCCCCGGGGTGGGGGAAAAGTCACAACAAAGGGGACAAAGGTAGCCCCAGGTGTGGGGTGTGCTGGAACTGGGGGAATCTGAATTTGGGAGGGGTCCCTGAGGTGTCCCGGGTGTGTCCAGGTGTGACCCAGGTGTGACCAGGTGTGTCCCAGGTGTGCTCACTATGCTCAGGTGTGACCAGGTGTTACCCAGCTGTCCCCAGGTGTGCCCAGGTGCCCCCAGGTGTGTCCAAGGTGCCCCCAGGTGTGCCCAGGTGTGCCCAGATGTGCCCATGTGTGCCCCAGATGTGATCCAGGTGTGCCCCGGGTATGCTGAGGTGTCCCCAGGTGTGTCCCTGTCCCCCAGGTGTGCCCCAGGTATCCCCAGCTGTGCCCAGGTGTGCCTCAGATGTGTCCCAGGTGTGCCCAGGTGTGTCCTGGGTGTGCCCTTGGTATCCCCAGGTGCCCCCAGCTGTGCCCAGGTGTGCCCAGGTATCCCCAGCTGTGTCCAGGTGCCCCCAGCTGTGCCCAGATGTGTCCCAGCAGTGCCCAGGTGTCCCCAGGTGCCCCCAAGTGTGTCCCAGGTGTGCCCGGCCATGCCCAGGTGTGTCCCAGGTGTGTCTCAGCAGTGACCAGGTGTCCCCAGGTGTTCCCAGGTGCCCCCAGGTGTCCCCAGGTGCCCCCAGGTGTGCCAGGTGTGAGCAGCCGTGTGTCCCCAGTTCCTGGGCGCCGACAACGTGCTGGTGAACCCGGACACGCTGGCCGTGCTGCTGGCCGAGAACAGAACCGTGGTGGCGCCGATGCTGGACTACAGCGCTGGCCTACTCCAACTTCTGGTGCGGCATCACCCCCCAGGTGAGGGCGGGGCACAGGTGAGGTGGGGCACAGGTATAGCACAGGTGAGGGTGGGGCACAAGTGAGGTTGTGGCACAAGTGAGGGTGTGGCACAGGTGAGGGTGTGGCACAGGTGAGGTGTGACACAGGTGAGGGAGTGGCACAGGTGAGGTGGGGCACAGGTATAGCACAGGTGAGGTGAGGCACAGGTATAGCACAGGTGAGGTGAGGCACAGGTATAGCACAGGTGAGGTGAGGCACAGGTATAGCACAGGTGAGGGTGGGGGCACAAGTGAGGGTGTGGCACAGGTGAGGTGTGACACAGGTGAGGGCGAGGCACAGGTGAGGTGAGGCACAGGTATAGCACAGGTGAGGTGGGGCACAGGTATAGCACAGGTGAGGGTGGGGCACAAGTGAGGGTGTGGCACAGGTGAGGTGTGACACAGGTGAGGGAGTGGCACAGGTGAGGTGGGGCACAGGTGAGGTGGGGCACAGGTATAGCACAGGTGAGGGTGGGGCACAAGTGAGGGTGTGGCACAGGTGAGGGAGTGGCACAGGTGAGGTGGGGCACAGGTGAGGTGTGGCACAGGTGAGGTGGGGCACAGGTATAGCACAGGTGAGGGTGTGGCACAGGTGAGGTGGGGCACAGGTGAGGATGTGTTCATTCCTTCCTTTCTAGTGATCACTCCCAGTGGTCACTCCCCATTCCCAGTGGTCACTCCCAGTGGTCACTCCCCACTCCCAGTGGTCACTCCCCGTGGTCACTCCCCATTCCCAGTGGTCACTCCCCCATTCCCCGTGGTCACTTCCCGTGGTCACTCCCCGTCCCAGGGCTATTACCGCCGCACGGCCGCCTACCTGCCGATCCGGCGCCGGGAGCGCCGCGGCTGCTTCGCGGTGCCGATGGTTCACTCCACGTTCCTGCTGGACCTGCGCCGGAGCGCCGGCGGGCGCTCGCCTTCCACCCGCCCCCGCCCGGCTACAGCGGCGCCTTCGACGACATCATCGTCTTCGCCGCCGCCTGCCGGCACGCCGGTATGGCTCGGGGCGGGGTTGGTGGAGTCGGGGGTTGGGATGGATGAGTTGGATGAGTTGGGTTAGGATGGGTGGAGTTGAGTTGGGTTGAGTTTCGTTGGGTTGGATGAATTGCATTGAGTTTGATTGAGTTGGGTTGGGTTGGGTTGAGTTTGGCTGAGTTGGGTTGAGTTGGACTGGATGAGTTGGGTTGGGTTGGATTGAGTTGGATTGAGTTGAGTTAGGTTGGATGAGTTGGGTTGAGTTGGAGGAGTTGTACGAGTTGGGTTGAGTTTGGTTTAGTTGGGTTGGGTTGAGTTGAGTTGGATGAGTTGGGTTGGGTTGGATGAGTTGTGTTGGGTTGAGTTGGGTTGGCATGGGATTAATTGGGTTGGGTTGAGTTGGATTGGGTTGGATGAGTTGGTTTGGGTTGGGTTGGATGAGTTGGGTTGAGTTGGGTTGTATTAAACTGAGTTGAGTTGGATTTGGTTGAGTTGGGTTGGGATAAATTTGGTTTGGAATTGGGCTGGGATTTGGGAACAGCTTTGGAAAATCCCAACATAGAAGTGACCCCCCCATCCTGATCCCAATCCCGACATCCCCAATCCCAACGTTCCCAATCCCGACGTTCCCGATCCCGACGTTCCCGATCCCGGCGTTGCCGCCGTTCCAGGGGTGCAGATGTTCGTGTCCAACCGGCAGCAGTTCGGGTTCCTGCCGGTGCCGCTGCGCTCCCACAGCTCCCTGCGCGACGAGGCCGAGAACTTCCTGCACGTCCAGCTGGAGATCATGGGTGAGACCCCGGCGGATCCCGGCGGATCCCGACGGATCCCGACGGATCCCGGCCGATTCAGACAAATCCCGACGATCCCGATGGATCCCGACGGATCCCAATGGATCCTGATGGATCCTGACCAATCCAGGCAGATCTCAACAGATCCCAGTGGATCCTGATGGATCCTGACATGTCCTGATGGATCCTGGCAGATCCCAGTGGATCCCGAGATATCCCGGCAGATCCCAGTGGATCCCAACGGATCCTGGTAGATCCCAGTGGATCCCGACGGATCCTGGCAGATCCCAGTGAATCCCAAGATATCCCGGCAGATCCCAGTGGATCCCGATGGATCCCGGCAGATCCACGGGCTTGGGATCAGCCCAGGGGATCCAGGGGAGAGAAGGATCCCAACGGATCCCGACGGATCCCAATGGATCTGGGCTTTGGGATCCTGAGAGGGAAGAGAAGAATTCCAAGGGATCCCAAAGGATCTCAGGATTATGGGATGGATCCCAAAGGATCCAGGGCTTTGGGATCCTGAGGGAAGAGAAGAATTCCAAGGGATCCAAAGGTTCAGGATCATCTCAAGTGATCTCGGTATTATGGGATGGATGCCAATGGATT
The DNA here is from genome assembly GCA_034336685.1 of Luscinia luscinia. Classification (NCBI taxonomy): domain Eukaryota; kingdom Metazoa; phylum Chordata; class Aves; order Passeriformes; family Muscicapidae; genus Luscinia; species Luscinia luscinia. The sequence goes on from JAKWBO010000050.1 coordinate 130,316, forward strand.
TGGGGCTTTGGGATCATCCCAATGGATCCCGAGGAGTCCAGGGGGAGAGAAGAATTCGAAGGGATCCCAAAGGATCTGGGGCTTTGGGATCATCCCAAAGGATTTCAGGATTATGGGATGGATCCCGATGGATTTGGGGCTTTGGGATCATCCCAAAGGATCCAGAGCTTTGGGATCCTGGGCAAGAGAAGGATCCTGGGATTGGGAATTCTGCGCTTCCAGGATGGGAAATGCTCCTGTGGGATCTGGGGCTGATCCCTGTGGGAGTTGGGGCTGATCCCTGTGGGATTTGGGGCTGATTCCTCTGGGATTTGGGGCTGATTCCTCTGGGATTTGGGGCTGATTCCTCTGGGATTTGGGGCTGATTCCTCTGGGATTTGGGGCTGATCCTGTGGGATTTGGGGCTGATTCCTGTGGGATTTGGGATTCATTCCTTTGGGATTTGGGGCTGATCCTGTGGGATCTGGGGCTGATCCTGTGGGATTTGGGGCTGATCCCTGTGGGATTTGGGGCTGATTCCTCTGGGATTTGGGGCTGATTCCTCTGGGATTTGGGGCTGATCCTGTGGGATTTGGGGCTGATTCCTGTGGGATTTGGGATTCATTCCTTTGGGATTTGGGGCTGATCCCTGTGGGATCTGGGGCTGATCCCTGTGGGAGTTGGGGCTGATCCCTGTGGGATTTGGGGCTCATTCCTTTGGGATTTGGGGCTGATCCCTGTGGGATTTGGGGCTCATTCCTTTGGGATTTGGGGCTGATCCCTTTGGGATTTGGGGCTCATTCCTTTGGGATTTGGGGCTGATCCCTTTGGGATTTGGGGCTGATCCTTTGGGATTTGGGATTTGGGGCTGATCCTGTGGGATTTGGGGCTCATTCCTTTGAGATTTGGGCCCCTGTCCATGGGATTCTCTGTTCCCACAGTGAAGCTCCCTCCAGCTGAGCCCTCCCCCCACGTCTGGGTCCCTCCCAAGGTGCTGGACAAGATGGGATTTGATGAGGTCAGAGCCCCTCCCTCAGAATTTGGGGTCTTTCCCACTTTTTACTTGGGATTTTGGGTCGTTTCCCACCTTTTTTTTTGGAATTTCCCTTCTTTTCCCTGGGATTTTCCATAATTTTTCTCCTTTATTACTGTATTTGGGTTGTTTTTCTTCATTATTTCTGTATTTTTACTAATTTTCTCTATTTCTTCTGGATTTTGAGTGATTGCTCCCCTATTTTCTTGATTTCTGGGTCTTTTTCCAACTTTTTTTCTAGATTTTGAGGCAATTTCTGCCCTTTTGGGTGGTTTTTCCCTTTCCCGTTGGATTTTGGGCTGAACCCCCCACCCCTCATTTTCTTTCCCAGGATTTTGGGGTGAACCCCCCCACCCCTCATTTTCCCAGGATTTCAGGGTGAACCCCCACCCCTCATTTTCCCAGATTTCCCCATTTTGTCCCAGATTTCACCATTTCCCCCGGGATTTTGTGCTGAACCCCCAGATTTCCCAGTTTCCTCCCAGATTTCCCAATTTTCTCCCAGATTTTCCCATTTCCCCGGGATTTTGGGCTGAACCCCCAGATTTCCCATTTTCTCCCAGATTTCCCCATTCCTGTCTGGATTTTGGGGTGAATTTCCCCATTTCCTGGATTTCCCCCTCCCAGGTGTTCCTGATCAACCTGTGGCGCCGCTCCGACCGCCCGAGCGCTGGATTTTGGGCTGAGCACCCCTAGATTTCCCCATTGTCTCCCAAATTTCCCCATTTCCTCCCAGATTTCCCCATTTCCTCCCAGATTTCCCCATTCCTGTCTGGATTTTGGGGTGAATTTCCCCATTTTCTGTGATTTTCCCCCAGGTGTTCCTGATCAACCTGCGGCGCCGCTCTCCGACCGCCCGGGCGCCGGATTTTGGGCTGAACTCCCCAAATTTCCCCATTTTCTCCCAAATTTCCCCATTTTCTCCCAGATTTCCCCATTTCCTCCCAGATTTCCCCATTCCTGCCTGGATTTTGGGGTGATTTCCCCATTTTTTCCCCTCCCAGGTGTTCCTGATCAACCTGCGGGCGCCGCTCGGACCGCCCGGGCGCTGGATTTTGGGCTGGACCCCCAAATTTCCCCATTTCCTCCCAGATTTTCCCATTTCCTCCCAAATTTCCCCATTTCCTCCCAGATTTCCCCATTCCTGTCTGAATTTTGGTCTGAATTTCCCCATTTTCTGTGATTTTCCCCTCCCAGGTGTTCCTGATCAACCTGCGGCGCCGCTCGGACCGCCGGGCGTGGATTTTGGGCTGAACTCCCCAAATTTCCCCATTTCCTCCCAAATTTCCCCATTTCCTCCCAGATTTCCCATTTCTCCCAAATTTCCCCATTCCTGCCTGGATTTTGGGGTGATTTCCCATTTTTTCCCTCCCAGGTGTTCCTGATCAACCTGCGGCGCCGCTCGGACCGGCCGGGCGCTGATTTTGGGCTGAACCCCCAAATTTCCCCATTTCCTCCCAGATTTCCCATTTCCTCCCAGATTTCCCCATTCCTGCCTGGATTTTGGGGTGATTTCCCATTTTTCCCCCCCCCAGGTGTTCCTGATCAACCTGCGGCGCCGCTCCGACCGGGCCGCTGGATTTTGGGCTGAGCACCCCTAGATTTCCCATTGTCTCCCAAATTTCCCCATTTTCTCCCAGATTTCCCATTTCCTCCCAGATTTCCCCATTCCTGTCTGGATTTTGGGGTGAATTTCCCCATTTTCTGTGATTTTCCCCCCAGGTGTTCCTGATCAACCTGCGGCTGCCGCTCGGACCGCCAGGCGCGGATTTTGGGCTGGACCCCCTAGATTTCCCCATTGTCTCCCAAATTTCCCATTTTCACCCAGATTTTCCCATTTCCTCCCAAATTTCCCCATTCCTGCCTGGATTTTGGGGTGATTTCCCCATTTTTCCCCCCCCAGGTGTTCCTGATCAACCTGCGGCGCCGCTCGGACCGCCGGGCGCGGATGCTGCGCACGCTGCGGGAACTCGGCGTCGCCCCCAAGCTGGTGGAGGCCGTGGACGGCCGGTGAGCCTGAGGGCGGGGGGTCGGGAATTCCCAAAATTCCCCAAAATTCCCTGGGAACCCCCAGAATTCCCCTGTGGGCTGTGCAGGGCGCTGAACAGCAGCCAGGTGGAGGCGCTGGGGGTGCGGATGCTGCCGGGTACCGGGACCCCTTCCACGGGAGACCCCTGACCCGGGGGGGAGGTGGGCTGCTTCCTCAGCCACTTCCGGGTCTGGCAGGAGGTGAGAGAGGGAATTTGGGGGGTCCTGGGGGCTGGGATGGGATTTGGGGTCCAGGGAGTCCAGAGGGTTCAGGGAATTCAAGGAATTCCAAAGGAGCTGCTGCTTCCTCAGCCATTTCTGGGTCTGGGATGAGGTGAGAGAGGGAATTTGGGGGGTCCTGAGGGGCTGGGATGGGATTTGGGGGGCTGGGATGGAATTTGGGGTCCAGGAGGTTCAGGGAATTCCAAAGGAGTCGCTGCTTCCTGAGCCATTTCTGGGTCTGGGAGGAGGTGAGAGAGGGAAATGCAGGAATTTGGGATGGGAATTTGGGGATTTTGGGGGTTTGGGATGGAATTGGGGTCCAGGGAGTTCAGGGAATTCAAGGAATTCCAAAGGAGCTGCTGCTTCCTGAGCCATTTCTGGGTGTGGGAGGAGGTGAGAGAGAGGAATTTGGGGATTTGGGGGCTGGGATGGGAATTTGGGAGTTTTTGGGGAGATCCAAGGAGATTTTGTGGTGATTTTGGGGCAATCCAAGGGAATTTTGGGGAGATCTGAGGGGGATTTGGGGGGCTGGGATGGGGATTGGTGATTTTGGGGCAATCCAAGGGGATTTTGGGGTAATATTGGGATGATCCAGGGGGCTTTTGGGGTGACCCCAGGGGATTTTTGGACTAGGATGGGATTTTGGGGTGATTGTGGGGTGACCCCGGGGAATTCCCTTTCCTCCTCTCCAGATCTTGGCACAGGGGCTGGGATGGGGATTTGAGATTTTGGGGCTAGGATGGAAATTTTGTGATTTTGGGGTGCCCCCAGGGGGTTCTGGGGTGATTTTGGGGTGCCCCCAGGGGTTCAGGGAGTTCCCCCTGCCCCCCAATCCTCATTGCCCCCCTCTCTCCCAGATCCTGGCGCGGGGGCTGGAATGGGGATTGAGGATTTTGGGGCTGGGGTGGGATTTTGGGGTGACCCCAGGGCATTTTGGGGTGATGTTGGGGTGCCCTCTGGGGGGTTTTGGGGTGATTTTGGGGTGACCCCAGGGATCCCCTCTCCCCTCTCGCAGATCTCGGCGCGGGGGCTGCGGCGCTCGCTGTTGGCAATTTTGGGGTGATTTTGGGGTGGTTTTGGGGTGCCCCGGGGGGGTTTTGGGGTGCCCTGGGGGGTTTGGGGGTGATTTTGGGGTGCCCCGGGGGGGTTTTGGGGTGGTTTTGGGGTGACCCGGGTCCCCTCTCGCAGATCTCGGCAGCGGGGGCTGCGGCGGCTTCGCTGTTAGCGATTTTGGGGTGATTTTGGGGTACCCCGGGGGGTTTTGAGGGTGATTTTGGGGTGCCCCGGGGGTTTTGGGGTGGTTTTGGGGTGGTTTTGGGGTGACCCGGGTCCCCTCTCGCAGATCTCGGCGCGGGGGCTGCGGCGCTCGCTGGTGTTCGAGGACGATCTGCGCTTCGAGGTTTTCTTCCGCAGCCGCCTGACGGAGCTGATGGAGCAGCTGGAGGAGAGCGGCATGGCCTGGGACCTCATGTGAGCCTTCATCCCATCCTCATCCTCAGCGTCCTCATCATCCTCATCCCAAAAATCACCCCATGTGAGCCTTTATCCCATCCTCATCCTCAGCATCCTCATCATCCTCATCATCCTCCAGCATCCTCATCATCCTCATCCTCAGCATCCTCATCCCAAAAACCACCCCAGTCCCTGGGACCTCATGTGAGCCTTCATCCCATCCTCATCCTCAGCATCCTCATCCCAAAAACCACCCCAGTCCCAGTCCCTGGGACCTCATGTGAGCCTTCATCCCATCCTCATCCTCAGCATCCTCATCCCAAAAACCACCCCAGTCCCTGGGACCTCATGTGAGCCTTCATCCCATCCTCATCCTCAGCATCCTCATCCCAAAAACCACCCCAGTCCCTGGGACCTCATGTGAGCCTTCATCCCATCCTCATCCTCAGCGTCCTCATCATCCTCATCCCAAAAATCACCCCAGTCCCTGGGACCTCCTGTGAGCCTTCATCCCATCCTCATCCTCAGCATCCTCATCCCAAAAACCACCCCAGTCCCTGGGACCTCATGTGAGCCTTCATCCCATCCTCATCATCCTCAGCATCCTCATCATCCCAAAAATCACCCCAGTCCCCTGGGACCTCATGTGAGCCTTCATCCCATCACCATCACCATCCTCATCCCAAAAATCACCCCAGTCCCTGGGACCTCCTGTGAGCCTTCATCCCATCCTCATCATTATCATCATCCTCATCATCCCAAAAATCACCCCAGTCCCTGGGACCTCATGTGAGCCTTCATCCCATCCTCATCATCCTCATCATCCTCATCCTCAGCATCCTCATCCCAAAATTCACCCCATGTGAGCCTTCATCCCATCCTCATCATCCTCATCATCCTCATCCTCAGCATCCTCCAGCATCCTCATCATCCTCATCCTCAGCATCCTCATCCCAAAACCACCCCAGTCCCTGGGACCTCATGTGAGCCTTCATCCCATCCTCATCCTCAGCATCCTCATCCTCATCATCCTCATCATCCCAAAAATCACCCCAGTCCCCTGGGACCTCATGTGAGCCTTCATCCCATCCTCATCATTATCATCATCCTCATCCTCTGCATCCTCAGCATCCTGTCATCATCATCATCCTCATCATCCCAAAAATCATCCCAGTCCCAGTCCCTGGGACCTCATGTGAGCCTTCATCCCATCCTCATCATCCTCATCATCCTCATCATCATCCCAAAAATCACCCCAATCCCAGTCCCTGGGACCTCATGTGAGCCTTCATCCCATCCTCATCATCCTCATCATCCTCATCATCATCCCAAAAATCACCCCAATCCCAGTCCCTGGGACCTCATGTGAGCCTTTGTCATCCTCATCCAAAAAATCATTGATGTCCCAGTTCCCTGGGAGCTTGTGTAAGCCTTCATCCTCATCATCCTCATCCCAAAACTCATCCCAGTCCTCTTGGACCTTGTTTGAGCCTTCATCCCATCCTCATCATCCCATCCTTATCGTCATCTTCATCCCAATTCTCATTCTTCATCTCAAGCATTATCCTCATGCTTCCTAAAGCCTCTTGGATCCCATTGATCCCATTGATCCTATTGATTCCAGTGACCCCACTGATCCCATTGACCTCATTGTCCCCATTGACCCCATTGATTCCATTGATTCCAGTGACCCCACTGATCCCATTGACCTCATTGTCCCCATTGACCCCATTGATTCCATTGGTTCTATTGATGTCATTGACCTCATTGACCTCATTGATCCCAATGACCACATTGATCCCATTGACCCCATTGATCCCACTGATCCCATTGATCTCATTGACCACATTGACCCCATTGATTCCATTGACCCCAGTGACCCCACTGATCCCATTGACCTCATTGTCCCCCTTGACCCCATTGATTCCATTTACTGCATTGACTCCAATTATCACAGTAATCCCATTGATCCCATTGGTTCTATTGACCTCATTGACCTCATTGATCCCATTGACCACATTGACCTCATTGATCCCATTGACCCCATTGATCCCACTGATCCCATTGATGTCATTGACCCCATTGATTCCATTTACCGCATTGACTCCAATTATCACAGTAATCCCATTGATCCCATTGATTCCATTGGTTCTGTTGATCCCATTGACTGCATTGACCCCATTGATCCCATTGACCCCATTGATCCCATTGACCTCATTGATCCCATTGACCTCATTGATCCCATTGACCCCATTGACCCCATTGATCCCATTGATCCCATTAATGACCCCATTGATCTCATTAATGACTCCATTGATCCCATTGACCCCATTGATCTCATTGATCCCATTGATCCCACTGACCCCACTGATCCCATTGATCCCATTGACCCCATTGATCCCATTGATCCCATTAATGACCCCATTGACCCCATTAATGACCCCACTGACCCCATGGCCCATTAATGACCCCATTGATCCACGCAGTTACCTGGGCCGGAAGCGTTTGGAGCCCGAAAGCGTTCGAAGCGCTGCCGTGCCGGGCGTGCGGCCACTGACCCCACTGACCCCATTAGATCCCACTGGCCCCATTAATGACCCACTGACCCCATTAATGACCCCACTGACCCCATTAATGACCCCATTGATCCCACAGTTACCTGGGCCGGAAGCGTTTGGAGCCCGAGCGTTCCGAGCGCGCCGTGCCGGGCGTGCGGCCACTGACCCCACTGACTTTATTGATCCCACTGATCCCATTAATGACCCCACTGACCCCACTGATCCCACTGATCACATTAATGACTCCATTGATCCCACTGACCCCATTAATGACTCCATTGATCCCATTGACCCCATTGATCCCACTGACCCCATTAATGACCCCACTGACCCCATTAATGATCCCATTGATCCCACAGTTACCTGGGCCGGAAGCGTTTGGAGCCCGAGGCGTTCGGCAGCGCCGTGCCGGGCGTGCAGCCACTAACCCCATTGACCCCATTGGTCCCATTGATCCCATTAATGACTCCATTGATCCCACTGACCCCCATTGATCCCATTGACCCCAAATCCCGTTTCCCACAGTTACCTGGGCCGGGAAGCGTTTGGAGCCCGAGCGTTCGAGCGCGCCGTGCGAGCGTGCGGCAGCTGCTGCGCCCGGGTTACTCCTACTGGAGCCTGGGCTACCGCGCTGTCCCTGCGCGGCGCCCGCAAGCTGCTGGCGGCGCAGCCCTGGGAAAAATGATCCCGTGGACGAGTTCCTGCCCCTCATGTTCGACAGGCACCCCAGGTACGGGACTGGGGATTTATGGGATTTATGGGGTTTGTGGGGTTTGGGGATTTGGGGTCAGGGGTTTATGGGGTTATGGGGTTTATGGGGTTTATGGGGTTTATGGGATCTGGCGGCGCAGCCCCTGGGGAAAATGATCCCGTGGACGAGTTCCTGCCCCTCATGTTCGACCGGCACCCCAGGTATGGGACTGGGGGATTTGGGGGTTTGTGGGGTTTGGGGTCAGGGGTTAATGAGGGTTTGGGGATTTGGGGTCAGGGGTTAATGGGGTTTATGGAGATCTGGCGGCACAGCCCCTGGGGAAAATGATCCCCGTGGACGAGTTCCTGCCCCTCATGTTCGACAGGCACCCCAGGTGCGGGACTGGGGATTTGGGGTTTGTGGGGTTTTGAGGTCAGGGGTTTATGGGGTTTAGGAGATTTGGGGTCAGGGGTTTATGGGGTTTATGGGGTTTATGGGATCTGGCAAGCGCAGCCCCTGGGGAAAATGATCCCCGTGGACGAAGTTCCCTGCCCCTCATGTTCGACCGGCACCCCAGGTATGGGACTGGGGTCAGGGGTTTATGGGGTTTGGGGATTTGGGGTCAGGGATTTATGGGAATTTTTGGGGTCAAGAGTTTCTTTCTCCCCAGCCTCAGAGTACTCCTGGCACTTTTCCCACCAGGATCTGGAGCCGTTTTTCCCCATTTCTCCCAATTCTCACCCATTTTTCCCATTTCCCCCATTTTTAACCCGTTTTTTCCGTTTTTCTCCCCAGCCCAGTACTCGGCACTTTTCCCACCAGGATCTGGAGCTGTTTTTTCCCCATTTTCCCAATTCTCACTCATTTTTCCCCATTTTTAACCCGTTTTTCCCGTTTTTCTGCCCAGCCCCGAGTACTCCCGGCACTTTTCCCGCCCGGGGACCTGGAAGCGTTTTCGACCCGACCGCTGCTGCTGTTCCCCACCCACTACACGGGGACCCGGCTACGTCAGCGACACCGAGACCCCGGAGCCCCCGAGAGCGGGGACGGGGCTTCGAGAACCAGAACTCCCAAAGCCCCAAAACCTGGGACAGCGAATTTGGGGAACCCCAAAATTCCCAAATTCCCCCAGAGCCCCCCGAAATCTGGGATGGGAACTCGGGGAACCCCAAAATTCCCATTCCCCCAAAACCAGGGACAGCGAATTTGGGAACCCCAAAATTCTCAAAACCCCCAGAGCCCCCGGAATCTGGGATGGGGAGTCGGGAACCCCAAAACTCCCAAACCCCCAGAGCCCCCTGAAATCTGGGATGGGGAACTCAGGGAACCCCAAAACTCCCATCCCCAAAAGCTGGGATGGAGAATTTGGGGAATTCCCACAGGAGCCCAAAATTCCCACCCCCCCTTCCCGACAGCGGCGCTCGCGATGAGCTCTGACCCCGGAATTTCCCCATTTTTATTCCCAAATAAAGTTTTTATTTTTATTTTTAATCGTTTTAGGTTGAGTTTCTCTTTTCTTCTTTTTTGGGGGTTTGAGGTTCCTCCCCCATCTGAGAATTCTGGGATTTGGGAATTTGGGGTTCCCCTCCCCCTCCAGGTTTTTTGGGGGTTTGAGTCTCAACCGTTCTGAAAATTTCAGGATTTGGGAATTTGGGGAGGGGGTTGGGGGAGAGGGAAAACTGAGGCAGGGAAAATTCAGAATTTCATCCAAAACTTCCCAAATTTCATTCCCAAAAATCCTGAATTTAATCCCAAATTATATTTGGGGATAATTTTAAGGATGTTTTGGGAGTCAGAGCTCGTCGTGCTCCTCGTGCTCGGCCGGGGCTCCCTGCAGGGATTTTGGGAACATTTTGGGATATTTTGGGATAATTTTGGGATGTTTTGGGATATTTTGGGATGTTTTGGGGTCCAGAGCTCATCGTGCTCCTCGTGCACAGCTGTGGGCTCCCTGCAGGGATTTTGGGGTAATTTTGGGATAATTTTGGGACATTTTTGGGATAATTTTGAGATATTTTTGGGATGTTTTGGGGATAATTTTGGGATAATTTTGGGATGTTTTGGGGTCAGAGCTCGTTGTGCTCCACGTGCTCAGCTGGGGGCTCCTGCAGGGATTTTGGGGTAATTTTGGGATAATTTTGGGACGTTTTTGGGATATTTTGGGATAATTTTGGGATATTTTGGGATATTTTGGGATGTTTTGGGCTCAGAGCTCGTCGTGCTCCTCGTGCTCGGCCGGGGGCTCCCTGCAGGGATTTTGGGGGATAGTTCTGATCTGTTTTTGGGATAATTTTGGGATGTTTTGGATATTTTTGGGATATTTTGGGATGTTTTGGGGTCAGAGCTCGTCGTGCTCCTCGTGCTTCGGCCGGGGCTCCCTGCAGAGATTTTGGGATCATTTTGGGATATTTTTGGGATATTTTTGGGATCATTTTGGGATAATTTTGGGATAATTTTGGATATTTTTGGGATATTTTGGGATGTTTTGGGCTCAGAGCTCGTCGTGCTCCTCGTGCTCGGCCGGGGGCTCCCTGCAGGCCGCGGGGGTCTCCAGCTCCAGCAGGTACTCGCAGCGACTCGGCTCCGTCGCCGCCGTCAGCGCCGTGTCCGGGCCGCGACCTGAGCCAGCACCTGGCACGGACAGGGACACCTGAGCGCACCTGAGATACACCTGGGACACACCTGAGCACACCTGAGATACACCTGAGCACATCTGAGATACACCTGAGATACACCTGAGTGCACCTGAGACACACCTGGGACAGCTCAGACACACCTGAGTGCACCTGAGATACACCTGAGACACACCTGAGACACACCTGGGACACACCTGGGATAGCTCAGACACACCTGAGACACACCTGGGACAGCCCAGACACACCTGAGACACACCTGAGCACACCTGAGATACACCTGAGCACACCTGAGATACACCTGAGTGCACCTGAGATACACCTGAGCACACCTGAGATACACCTGAGTGCACCTGAGAAGCACCTGGCACGGACAGGGACACCTGAGTGCACCTGAGTGCACCTGAGTGCACCTGAGATACACCTGAGATACACCTGGGACAGCTCAGACACACCTGAGATACACCTGGGACACACCTGAGCACACCTGAGATACACCTGAGTGCACCTGAGTGCACCTGAGATACACCTGAGCACACCTGAGATACACCTGGGACACACCTGAGTACACCTGAGATACACCTGAGTGCACCTGAGCGCACCTGAGCACACCTGGGATACACCTGAGTGCACCTGAGCACATCTGAGATACACCTGAGCACACCTGAGATACACCTGAGCACACCTGAGATACACCTGAGACACACCTGAGTACACCTGAGATACACCTGAGTGCACCTGAGCGCACCTGAGATACACCTGGGACACACCTGAGACACACCTGGGACAGCTCAGACACACCTGAGCGCACCTGAGACACACCTGGGACAGCTCAGACACACCTGAGACACACCTGAGAGACACCTGAGTACACCTGAGCGCACCTGAGATACACCTGGGACACACCTGAGTGCACCTGAGATACACCTGAGAGCACCTGAGTGTACCTGGCATACCTGAGATACACCTGAGTGCACCTGGGAACACCTGAGTGCACCTGAGATACACCTGAGACAGCTCAGACACACCTGGAGTGCACCTGGCAGGGACAGGGACACCTGAGCGCACCTGAGCACACCTGGGACACACCTGAGACAGCTCAGACACATCTGAGTGCACCTGAGATACACCTGAGCAGGTGTCACCGTCGATGCCTGGGTGGGTCACACAGATACCACACACAGGTGTCACACAGAGGTGACATTAATGGCACACACAGGTGTCACACAGGTATCACAGATGTCCCACACCTGTCCCACCTGTCACTCACCGTGGTGGCGCGGTTGGGGCACACACAGGTGTCCCAGGTGTCATTAATGACACACACAGGTGACATTAATGGCACACACAGGTATCACACAGGTATCACAGGTGTCACACAGGTATCACACACACCTGTCCCACAGGTGTCACTCACCGTGGTGGCGCGGTTGGGGCCCTGCCAGCAGCCCGTCCCCCCCTCGTATTTTTGGGCTCCGAATTTGTCGCCTTCGGGCCCCGCCCAGGAGCCCCAGAGCCTGCGGGGGAGGGGCAGCGTCACCTGACCCGGGGGGGACAGGTGACACCAAGGGGGGGTCAGGTGAATTTTGGGATAATTTTGGGAAATTTTGGGCTCCCCCAGGGTGGTTTCTGGGGTGATTTGGTGTTTTTGGGTCCCCCAGGATGATTTTGGGGTGATTTTAGGATATTTTGGGATAATTTGGGATATTTTTGGATGATTTTCAGATATTTTGGGCTATTTTGGGCTATTTTAGGGTGTTTTTGGGGTGATGTTGGTTGTTTTGGGCTATTTTCGTTTTTTTTGGGAGTGATTTTGCGGTAGTTTAGGGTGTTTTTGGGGTATTTTGGGCTATTTTAGGATATTTAGGGCTATTTTGGGGATATTTTGGGATATTTTGGGGTGATTTTGGGATTTTTGGGGTCCCAGGGGTGGTTTTTGAGCTATTTTAGGATATTTAGGGATATTTTGGGGGTGGTTTTGGATATTTTGGGGTGGTTTTGGGGTGATTCTTGGGGTATTTGGGCTATTTTAAGATATTTTAGGGTATTTTGGGATATTCTGGGCTACTTCAGGGTGTTTTTGGTATAATTTAGGATATTTAGGAGTATTTTGGGGGTGGTTTTGGACATTTTGTGATGGTTTTGGGGTGATTTGTGGGGTATTTGGGCTATTTTAGGATATTTAGGGATATTTTGGGGATGGTTTTGGCTATTTTGGGGTGGTTTTGGGCTACTTTGGGCTATTTTAGGATATTTTAGGATATTTAGGGATATTTTGGGGCTGGTTTTGGACATTTTGGGGTGTTTTTGGGGTGATTTTTGGGGTATTTGGGCTATTTTAAGATATTTTAGGATATTTTGGGTTATTCTGGGCTACTTTAGGGTGTTTTTGTTATAATTTAGGATATTTAGGAGTATTTTGGGGGTGGTTTTGGACATTTTGTGATGGTTTTGGGATGATTTGTGGGTTATTTGGGCTATTTTAGGATATTTAGGGATATTTTGGGGGTGGTTTTGGATATATTGGGGTGGTTTTGGGGTGTTTTTGGGTAATTTTGGGCTGGTTTGGGGTGGTTTAGGGCTATTTTAGGATATTTTAGGATATTTCAGGATATTTTGGGGCTGGTTTTGGGTATTTTAGGGTGTTTTGGGGTGATTTGTGGGAGTATTTGGGCTATTTTAGGATATTTAGGGATATTTTGGGGATGGTTTGGCTATTTTGGGGTGGTTTTGGGCTACTTTGGGCTATTTTAGGATATTTTAGGATATTTAGGGATATTTTGGGGCTGGTTTTGGGACATTTTGGGGATGTTTTTGGGGTGATTTGTGGGGTATTTGGGCTATTTTAAGATATTGTAGGGTATTTTGGGATACTCTGGGCTACTTTAGGGCGTTTTTGGTATATTTTAGGATATTTCAGGATATTTTGGGGCTGTTTTGGGTATTTTTGGGTGTTTTTGGGGTGTTTGGGTGCCCCACCCCAGGCTAGTCTCGCTGCCGCGTGTTTGGGTCTCGTCCGCAGCTGGAAGGGGGCAGAGCCGGTACAGGTACCTGGGGGGAAAGGGGTCGGGGACCCCAAAATGAACCAGGACCCCAAAAACGGACCCAGCACCCCTAAAAACCCCCCGGGACCCCTCCCAAAACACCCCCAGACCCAAAAATTCCCTCCTCAGGCCCCAAATTCTCACCCCAGGGATCCCCCAAATCGTCCCAGAAACTGCTCAGGACCCCCAAAATCCCCTCAGGACCCCCAAATCCCCCCAAACTCCTCTAGGACCCCCTCAATACCCAAAATTCCCCTCAGGACCCCCAAACTTCCCTCAAAATCCTCTCAGGACCCCCAAATTCCCAATTTCCCCCAGTCACCCCAAAATTCCTTTCAGAACCCCCAACCCAACCCCAAATTCCCCCAAATCCCCTCAGAACCCCCAAATCCCCTCAGGACCCCCAAACCCCCTAGGATCCCCCAAATTCGTCACAGACCCCCCAAAATCCACTCAGGACCCACCCCCAATTCCCCCAAACACTCCAAATTCCCTCAGGACCCCCAAATCCCTCTAGGACCTCCCCAATCACCCCAAATTCTCCTCAGGCCCCCAAAATTCCCCAGGACCCCCCAATTCCACTCTGGACCCCCCAAATCCCCCCAGGACCCCCCCAAATCCCCCCAAACCCCTCTAGGACCCCGCCAGTCACCCCAAATTCTCCTCATGATCCCCAAAATCCCTCAGGACCCCCCAAATCTCCCCAAATCCCTCAGGACCCCCAAATCCCCCAAATCCCTCTAGGACCCCCCAGTCACCCCAAATTCTCCTCATGATCCCCAAAAATCCCCTCAGGACACCCCAAACCCCCAAATCCCCCCAAAATCACCTCAGGACCCTCCCAAATCCCCCACGACCCCCAAATTCCACTCTGGATCCCCCCAAATCCCCCCAAATCCCCCAGGACCCCCCAGCCCCCCATCCCCACTCACTCGCTGGTGCCCAGCTCCCAGCACTGGTTGTACAGGTACCAAGAAATTCCCCTCGGGCCCAAAATCCAGCCCCAGCTCCAGCTCCAGAGCCCTGGGGGGGGCACGGGGGGAGTCAGGGGTCCCTAAAACCCCCAAAAAATCCCCATCTCCAAACCCCCCAGAGCCTCAAACCCCCAAACTCCCACTGGGGCTCGGGAAACTGAGGCACGGGGGGGCTGAGGGGTCTGGGGTCCCCAGGGTGGATTTTTGGGGTTCTGGGGAAGATTTTTAGGGTCCCAGGGTGGATTTTGGGGTCCCTCAGGTGATTTTGGGGTTCCAGGTCAGTTTTTGGGGTCTCCCATGTGATTTTGGGTCCCTAGGGTGGATTTTGGGGTCCCAGGGAGTATTTTTGGGGCTCCTAGATCAGTTTTTGGAGTTCCAGGGTGGATTTTTGGGGTCCCAGGGTGGATTTTGGGGTCCCTCAGGTGATTTTTGGGGTCCCAGGTCAGTTTTGGGGTCCCAGGGTGGATTTTTGGGGTTCCAGGTCAGATTTTGGGGTCCCAGGAGTATTTTTGGGGTCCTAGATCAGTTTTGGGGTTCCAAGGTGGATTTTGGGGTCCCAGGTCAGATTTTTTGGGGTCCCAGGTCAGTTTTGGGGTCCCATGTAAATTTTTGGGGTCCCAGGTCAGTTTTGGGGTCCCAGGTCAGTTTTTGGGGGTCCCAGGGTGGATTTTTAGGGTTCCAGGTCAGATTTTGGGGTCCTAGGGCAGATTTTTCAGGTCCCAGCTCAATTTTTTGGGGTCCCATGTAAATTCTTGGGGTCCCAGGTCAGATTTTGGGGTCCCAGGTCAGTTTTGGGGTCTCCCAGGTGATTTTTGGGGTCCCAGGTCACTTTTTCGGGTCTCCCAGGTGATTTTTGGGGTCCCAGGGCAGTTTTTGGGGTCCCAGGGCAGATTTTGGGGTCCCAGGGCAGTTTTTGGGGTCCCCCCACCTGATCCCCTCCTCGGCCTCCTTCAGCTCCCGCTTCGGCCGCGGCCAAATCGTCCCGAGCGCGTTGGGCAGCTGGAAAAGAGGGTCAGAACCCCCAAAAATCCCCAAAATCCCCAAAAATGGGATCTGCACCCCAAAAATGGAATCTGCACCCCAAAAATGGGGTCAGCACCCCCAAAAACCCCAAATTGGGATCAGCCCCCCAAAAACCGCCCCAAAATCCAGCCCCAAATCGTCCTGAGCGCGTTGGGCAGCTGGGAAAGAGGTCAGAACCCCCAAAAACTCCAAAAACCCCAAATCACCCCAAAAATGGGATCTGCACCCCAAAAATGGGATCTGCACCCCAAAAATGGGATCTGCACCCCAAAAACCCCAAATCGGGATCAGTCCCCCAAAACCCCCCAAATCCAGCCCCAAATCGTCCCGAGCGCGTTGGGCGGCTGGGAAAGAGGTCAGAACCCCCAAAAAAATCCCAAAAATCCCCAAAATGGGATCTGCACCCCAAAAATGGGGTCTGCACCCCAAAAACCCCAAATCGGGATCAGCACCCCAAAAACCCCCCAAATCCAGCCCCAAATCGTCCCGAGCGCGTTGGGCGGCTGGAAAAGAGGGTCAGAACCCCCAAAAACCCCAAATCACCCCAAAAATGGAACCTGCACCCCAAAATGGAATCTGCACCCCAAAAACCCCAAATTGGGATCAGCCCCCCCAAAAACCGCCCCCCAAATCCAGCCCCAAATCGTCCCGAGCGCGTTGGGCAGCTGGAAAAGAGGGTCAGAACCCCCAAAAACCCCCAAAAACCCCAAAATGGAACCTGCACCCCAAAAATGGGAATCTGCACCCCAAAAAACCCCCCAAAACCCCCAAAATCACCCCAAAAATGGGATCTGCACCCCAAAAATGGGATCTGCACCCCAAAATTCCACCCAGGACCCCCCAGACCCTCTCAAGACCCCCCAAATCTTCCCCAGGACCCCCAAAATCTCCCCAAAATTTCCCCCAGGATTCCCCAAATCTCCCATGACCCCTCCCCAAATTCCCCAAATCTTCTCAGGACCCCCAAATCCTCCCCAAGGTCCCCCAAAACTTCCTCAAATCCCCCCAAACCCCCAAAATCCCCCAGGACCCCCCAAAATCCTCCCCAAATCTGCCCAAGACCCCTCAAAATCCCCCCAATTCACTCCCAGGACCCCCAAATCTCCCCAGGACCTCCCCAAACCTCCCAAATCCCCCTCAGGACCCCCAAATCCTCCCCAAATTATCCCCAATCCCCCCAAACCCCCCAGGACCCCCCAAAACTGCCCAAGACCCCCAAAATCCTCCCCAATTCCTCCCAGGACCCCCAAATCTCCCCAAATCCACCAGGACCCCCAAACCTCCCAAATCCCCCTCAAATCCCCCTCAGGACCCCCAAATCCTCCCCAAATCCCCCCAAACCCCCCCAGGACCCCCAAATCCCCCAGGACCCCCCCCCAAACCTCCCAAATCCCCTCAGGACCCCCAAATCCTCCCCAAATTATCCCCAATCCCCCCAAACCCCCCAGGACCCCCCAAATCTCCCCCAAACCCCCCAGGACCCCCAAATCCCCCAGGACCCCCAAATCTCCCCCAAACCCACCCAGGACCCCCCCAAACCCCTCCCAAAATCCCCCAGGACCCCCCAAAATCCCCCCAACCCCTCCCCCACCGTCGATCAGCGCCTGCGTGGCCTCGTCGAACGGCGGCTCCTCCTGGGGCTCCCCTCTTCTCCGGGGGCGGGGCGGGCGCCTGCGGGGGTGGGGAGGGTGAGGGGCGGCCCCACCCCCGAATTTGGAACCTCCAAATCTCGCCCCTCCCCCCCCCAAACTCAGCCTCGTTTTCGGGGGTTTCACCCTGAATTTGGAGTTTGGGACCCTCCCCCCAGAAATTTGGGACCCCCAAAATTTGGGGTTTGGAACCCTCGCCCCCAAAATTTTGGGCTGCATGGACCCCCAAAATTTTGGGTACCAAGTGGGGGACCCCAAATTTTCCCCCTCCCCCCAAAATTCAGCCCCATTTTGGGGGCTCCTCATCCTTGGAGAGCCAAAACTTGGGGTCCCACCCCCAAAATTGGGGTCAAACCCCCAAAAATAAAATTTGGGACCCCCAAAAATTTAGGATGTGGGGACCTCCCAAAATTTGGGGTGCAGGGTGGGGGACCCCAAAATTTTCCCTCCAGCCCCAAATTCAGCCCCATTTTCAGGGGGTTTCCCCCAAATTTGGAGTTTGGGACTCCCCAGAAATTTGGGACCCCAAAATTGGGACCCCCCAAAATTTGGGGAATTTGGGGTTCAGACCTGCTCAGGCCCCTCCTCCTCCTCCTCTTCCTCCTCCTCGGGCTCCTCCTCCTCCTCCTCGGGGGGGCTCTGGGGGGCTCAGGGGTCCTGGGGGATTTTGGGGGTCAGGACACCCCAAAATTAGGGTGAGACCCCCAAAAAATTTTAGGGATCCCCAAAAATCCCAGGGACCTCCCCTCTCCCCCCAAAAAAATTTCCCAGGGAAATCCCCCCCAAAAAAAGCCCTTGAGACCCCTCCCCAAATTATTGGGGACCCCCTCTTCCAAATTTGGAGCCCCAACCTCCCCCTCCCAGAATTTTAAGGTCCCCCAAAATTTTGGGGATCCCTCCCTCAAAATTTCTCCTCTCCTAAACCCCCCCCAAATTTGGAGACCCTTCCCCAAAATTTGAGCCCCAACTCCCCCAAAATTTTGAGACCCTCCCCCAAATTTGAGGACCCCCCCCATATCCCACAGATCTGGGGACCCCTCCCAAAATTCCCCATCCAGGACCCCCAAATTTGGGGACCCTCCTCAAATTTGAGCCCCTCCAAATTTGGGGACCCCCTCCCCAAAATTTCTCTTCCTAAATTTCAGGACTCCTCCCACTAAATTCGGATCCCCTAAACGCCCCCAAATTTTGGGACCCCCTCCCCAAAATTCTCCTCCCAGATCTGGGAACTCCCCCAAATTTCCAACCCCAGATCCACAAATTTTGGGACCCCTCCCAAAACTCCTCCCCCCTCAAACCCACAAATTTGGGGACCCCTCCCAAAATTTCTCTTCTCCAAATTTGGGACCCTCCCCAAAATCACCCCCCTAAATTTGGGGACCCTCCTCAAATTTGACCCCCGCACATTTTGGGACCCCTCCCCAAATGTGGCCCCGCCCCTCCCCCACCTGCGGCCGGGGCCTGTCCCGGATCTCGGCCCAGATTCGCTCCCGGAACGTTCCGGAATCCACCGAGGCCCCGGGGCCCAGCAGAGCCTGGGGGCAACCACGGGCTGGGAATTCGGGATTTTGGGGATTTTGGGGCATTTTTAGGGGATTTTTTTGGGATTTTTTGGGGATTTTTTGGGGATTTTTTGGGGGGAATTTTGGGGGAATTTTGGGAATTTTTGGGGATTTTTTGGGAATTTTTGGGGATTTTTTGGGGATTTTTTGGGATTTTTCCGGGATTTTTTCAGGTTTCTTGGGATTTTTTGGGGGATTTTTGGGATTTTTCTGGGATTTTTTCAGGTTTTTGGGATTTTTGGGGGATTTTTGAGGTTTTTGCGATTTTCTTGGGAATTTTGGGAATTTTTGGGGACTTTTGGGGATTTTTACAAGAATTTTGGGGGATTTTTTGGGATTTTTTTGGGGATTTTTTTAGAGGAATTTTGGGGGATTTTTTGGGGACTTTTTTGAGATTTTTGGGGGATTTTTAGGGGACATTTTGAGGGGTTTTTTTTATTTTTTAGGGGAATTTTGGGGGATTTTCAGGGATTTTTTTGAGATTTTTCGAGGATTTTTAGAGGATTTTTTGAGGATTTTTTGAGAGATTTTGGGATTTTTTTGGGGAATTTTCGGGGATTTTTAAAGGATTTTTGTGAGTAATTTTAGGGGGATTTTTTGGGGATTTTTCAGGGTTTTTTCAGGTTTTTGGGGGATTTTTTGAAGTTTTTTGCGATTTTCTTTGGGATTTTTAGGGATTTTTGCGGATTTTTGTGAGGGAATTTTGGGGGGATTTTTTGAGATTTTTTGGGGCATTTTTAAAGGTTTTTGGGATTTTTTAGGGGATTTTGGGAATTTTTTGGGGACTTTTTGGGGATTTTTTTACAAGAATTTTGGGGGATTTTTGGGGGATTTTTGGAGATGTTTTTAGGGATTTTTGGGGATCTTTGGGGATTTTTTAGGGAATTTTTTGGGGATTTTTAGGAGATTTTTGGGGATTTTAAGGGGAGTTTTGGGGGGATTTTTTTGGGGATTTTTTGAGATTTTCTGGGGATGTTTTTGAGATTTTTAGGGGGAATTTGGGGGGATTTTTTTAGGGATTTTTTAGGGGAATTTCGGGGGATTTTTTTGAGAACTTTTTGAGATTTTTTGGGGTTTTTAATGGGAATTTTGGGGGATTTTTGGGGATTTTTGAGATTTTTTTGGGGATTTTTGGGGGATATTTTGGGGGGTATTTTGGGTATTTTTTGGAATTTTTTGGGGGGTTTTTGGGTATTTTTGGGGGATATTTTGGCTATTTTTTGGGTGTTTTGGGGAGATATTTTGGGTATTTTTTGGGTATTTTTTGGGTGTTTTTTAGGGTTTTTGGGTGGTTTTGGGTTCTCACCTCAGCCTCAGCATCATCCAGCCCAGGGTGGGCCTGGAGCTCCGGCAGGATCAGCCTGGGGGCACAGGGGGACCCCAAAACCCGTCAGGACCCCCAAAAAACCCCAGAATTCCCAGGGACCCCCAAAATCCCCCAAATTGTCACCTTGGGGAAGGATTTGGGCTTTTTGGGGTTTCTGGAGTCTCCCAAAACCTTCTGAGGGACCCCAAAATCTTCTGGGGGACCCCAAAATTTTCTGTTGGACCCCAAAATCCCCCAAGGACCCCAAAATTCCTCCCAGGACCCCCAAAAATCCCCCACACCCTCCCATGGGACCCTTCACACCTGCCCTGGGGTTTTTTGGGGTTTCTGGAGTCCCCAAAACCCTCTGAGGAGCCCAAATCCACCCAAGGGACCCCAAAATCTTCTGGGGGACCCCAAAACCACCCAGGGACCCCAAAATTCCTCCCAGGACCCCCCAAAAATCCCCCACGCCCTTCCCATAGGGACCCTCCTCTCCCACTCTTGGAAGGATTTGGGGTTTTTGGGGTTTCTGGAGTCCCCAAAACTCTCTGAGGGACCCCAAAACCCTCTGAGGGACCCCAAAACCTTCTGAGGACCCCAAAATTTTCTGTTGGACCCCAAAATTTTCTGTGGGATCCCCCAAAAATCCCGCACACCCTTCCCATAGGGACCCTTCTCTCCCACTCTTGGAAGGATTTGGGGTTTTTGGGGTTTCTGGAGTCCCCCAATACCCTCTGAGGGACCCCAAAACCTTCTGAGGGACCCCAAAATCATCTGAGGGTCCCCAAAATCATCTGGGGGACCCCAAACTCCCCCCAGCACCCCAAAATTCCCCCAAAAATCCCCCAAACCCTTCCCATAGGACCCTTCTCTCCCACTCTTAGAAGGATCTGCGGTTTTGGGGTTTCTGGAGTCCCCCAAAACCCTCTGAGGGACCCCAAAACATTCTGAGGGACCCCAAAATATTCTGTGGGACCCCAAAATTTTCTGGGGGACCCCAAACTCGCCCCCAGCACCCCAAAATTCCCCCAGGTCTCCCAAAATCGCTCCCACGGGACCCTTCTCTCCCACTCTTGGAAGGATTTGGGGTTTTTGGGGTTTCTGGAGTCCCCAAAACCCTCTGAGGAACCCCAAAATCTTCTGAGGGACCCCAAAATTTTCTGTGGGACCCCAAAATTTTCTGTTGGACCCCAAACTCCCCCAAGGACCCCAAAATTCCTCCCAGGATCCCCCAAAAATCCCCCAAATTCCTCCCATGGGGACGCTTCTCTCCCACCCTGGGGATTTTTGGGGTTTCTGGAGTCCCCCAAAACCCTCTGAGGGACCCCAAAACCTTCTGAGGGACCCCAAAACCCTCTAGGGGACCCCAAAATTTTCTGTTGGACCCCAAACTCCCCCAAGGACCCCAAAATTCCTCCCAGGACCCCCAAAAATCCCCCACACCCTTCCCATAGGGACCCTTCTCTCCCACTCTTGGAAGGATTTGGGGTTTTTGGGGTTTCTAAGTCCCCAAAAACCTTCTGAGGGACCCCAAAACCCTCCTGGGGGACCCCAAAATCATCTGGGGACCCCAAACTCCCCCAGCACCCCAAAATTCCCCCAGGACTCCCAAAATCGCTCCCACGGGACCCTTCTCTCCCACTCTTGGAAGGATTTGGGGTTTTTGGGGTTTCTGGAGTCCCCCAAAACCCTCTGAGGGACCCCAAAACCCTCTGAGGGACCCCAAAACCTTCTAGGGGACCCCAAAATTTTCTGTTGGACCCCAAACTCCCCCAAGGACCCCAAAATTCCTCCCAGGACCCCCAAAATCCCCCACACCCCTCCCATAGGGACCCTTCTCTCCCACTCTTGGAAGGATTTGGGGTTTTTGGGGTTTCTGGAGAGTCCCCAAAACCCTCTGAGGACCCCAAAACCCTCTGAGGGACCCCAAACCTTCTGAGGGACCCCAAAATTTTCTGTTGGACGCCAAACTCCCCCCAGCACCCCAAAATTCCCCCAGGTCTCCCAAAATCGCTCCCACGGGGACCCTTCTTTCCCACTCTTGGAAGGATTTGGGGTTTTTGGGGTTTCTGGAGTCCCCCAAAACCTTCTGAGGGACCCCAAAACCCTCCTGGGGGACCCCAAAATCATCTGGGGACCCCAAACTCCCCCCAGCACCCCAAAATTCCCCCAAAAATCCCCCAAACCCCTCCCATAGGGACCCTTCTCTCCACTCTTGGAAGGATTTGGGGTTTTTGGGGTTTCTGGAGCCCCCCAAAACCTTCTGAGGGACCCAAAAACCTTCTGAGGGACCCCAAAATTTTCTGTTGGACCCCAAAATCCCCCCAAGGACCCCAAAATTCCTCCCAGGACCCCCCAAAAATCCCGCACACCCTTCCCATAGGGACCCTTCTCTCCCACTCTTGGAGGGATTTGGGGTTTTTGGGGTTTCTGGAGTCCCCAAAACTCTCTGAGGGACCCCAAAACCTTCTGAGGGACCCCAAAACCCTCCTGGGGGACCCCAAAATCATCTGGGGGACCCCAAACTCCCCCAGCACCCCAAAATTCCCCCAAAAATCCCCCAAACCCTTCCCATAGGGACCCTTCTCTCCCACTCTTAGAAGGATCTGCGGTTTTGGGGTTTCTGGAGTCCCCAAAACCCTCTGAGGGACCCCAAAACCTTCTGAGGGACCCCAAAATTTTCTGAGGGACCCCCGAATTTTCTGTGGGACCCCAAACTCCCCCCAGGCCCCCGGACTCGCCGTCCATCCCCGTCCAGGTCCAGCTCTGCGAAGGTTTCGGCCGCTCTGGCCTCGTCCTGCGCCGCCGCCCTCTGCTCTGCTGGGGACAGTGCGGGCTGGGGCACCCCAAAAACCAGCCAGGCGCCCCAAAATGCACACGGGGAACCCCAGAGTTTGCACAGGGAGCCCCAAAAATTCATCAGAACCCCAAAAATCCCTCCCAGTTCCTCCCCTTTTTCTGTTGTGTTCCCCCCGCTTTGCTCGTTTGGGATCTTCCAAAGGACCCAAAAAAATCCTAAAAAATCCCAAAATCCTCCAGGATCCCCAAAATCCCTTCAGGGACTCCAAAAATCCTTCAGGGATTCCAAAAATTCACACAAGGAACCCCAAAAATTCATCAGAGCCCCAAAAATCCCTCCCAGTTCCTCCCGGTTTTCCCCCACGCTCCCCTCGCTTTGCTCGTTTGGGATCTTCCAAGGGACCCC
The DNA here is from genome assembly GCA_034336685.1 of Luscinia luscinia. NCBI lineage: Eukaryota > Metazoa > Chordata > Aves > Passeriformes > Muscicapidae > Luscinia > Luscinia luscinia. Next base: position 153,678 of record JAKWBO010000050.1, read on the forward strand.
AAAAAAAATCCCAAAAAATCCTAAAAATCCCAAATTCCTCCAGGATCCCCAAAATCCACCCAGGAGCCCAGACTCCAAACAGAGAACCCCAAAAATTCATCAGAACCCCAAAAATCCCTCCCAGCTCCTCCTCTTTTTCTGTTGTGTTCCCCCCGCTTTGCTCGTTTGGGATCTTCCAAGGGACCCCAAAAAATCCCCAAAAAATCCTAAAAAATCCCAAATTCCTCCAGGATCCCCCCATAATCCCTCCAGGGACTCTAAAAATCCTTCAGGGATCCCAAAAATTCACACAAGGAACCCCAAAAATTCATCAGAGCCCCAAAAATCCCTCCCAGCTCCTCCCCTTTTTCTGTTGTGTTTCCCCCACTTTGCTCGTTTGGGATCTTCCAAGGGACCCCAAAAAAATCCCAAAAAAATCCCAAATTCCTCCAGGATCCCCAAAATCCACCCAGGGAGCCCAGACTCCAAACAGAGAGCCCCAAAAATTCATCAGAGCCCCAAAAATCCCTCCCAGTTCCTCCCAGTTTTCTCCTGTGCTCCCCCCGTGTTGCTCATTTGGGATCTTCCAAGGGGCCCCAAAAAAATCCCTAAAAAATTCTAAAAAATCCCCAAAAATCCCTTCCAAAATATTTGGAAATCCCCCAAAAATCCCAAAAAATCCCTCAAAGATCCCCAAAAGCCCCCAAAAAACCCCAAATATACCACAAAAAATCCCAAAAAAATTCCCAAAAAATCCTCGATTCCCCTAAAATGCCCCAAAAAAATCCTTAAAAATCCCCAAAAAACCCCAAAAACCCTAAAAATGCCCCAAAAAAATCCAAAAAAAATCCCAAAAAATCACCAAAAATCCCAAAAAGCCCTAAAATGCCCCAAAAAATCCCAAAAATTCCCCCGAATTCCCCCCCCCAGCCCCCCTTACCCCCCCACTTCCTGCGGTGCTCCCCCGGGCCTCCTGCTCGGGTCCCTCCGCCGCCTCCTTGGCCGCCCGCAGGGTCCCCACTAGCTGCTGTAGCTCCCTGAGGGCCTCCTGCAGCCCCCCAGCCGGGCCTGGGACCCCAAAACACACCAGGGTCACCTCAAAATTATCCCCAAAATATCCTGGAATTATCATTAAATTATCCCCAAAATATCCTGGAATTATCCCCAAAATTATCCCAGAACCACCCCCACAGCCGGGCCTGGGACCCCCAAAACACACCAGGGTCACCCCAAAATTATCCTGGAATTATCCCAAAATCATCCCCAAAATGTCCTGGAATTATCATTAAATTATCCTGGAATTATCCCAAAACCATCCCCAAAATGTCCTGGAATTATCATTAAATTATCCCCAAAATATCCTGGAATTATCATTAAATTGTCCTGAAATTATCTCAGAAACCTCCCCCCAAAAATCACCCTGCAGCCCCCCCAGCCGGGTCTGGGCCCCAAAACACACCAGGGTCACCCCAAAATTATCCTGGAATTATCCCAAAATCATCCCCAAAATATCCTGGAATTACCATTAAATTATCCCCAAAGTATCCTGGAATTACCATTAAATTATCCCCAAATTATCCTGAAATTATCCCCAAAATTATCCCAGAACTGCCCCCCCAGCCGGGCCTGGGCCCCCAAAACACACCAGGGTCACCCCAAAACCATCCCCAAAATATCCTACAATTATCATTAAATTATCCCCAAAATATTCTGGAATTATCATTAAATTATGCCCAGATTATCCTGGCAATAATGATTAAATTATCTCAGAAACCTCCCCCCAAAAATCACCCTGCAGCCCCCCAGCCGGGCCTGGGACCCCCAAAACACACCAGGGTCACCCCAAAAATATCCTGGAATTATCCCAAAACCATCCCCAAAATATCCTGGAATTATCCCAAAATCATCCCCAAAATGTCCTGGAATTATCATTAAATTATCCCCAAATTATCCTGAAATTATCCCCAAATTATCCCAGAACTGCCCCCCAGCCGGGCCTGGGACCCCCAAAACACACCAAGATCACCCCAAAACCATCCTGGAATTCTCATTAAATTATCCCCAAAATATTCTGGAATTATCATTAAATTATCCCCAAAATATTCTGGAATTATCACTAAAATATCCCCAAAACCATCCTGGAATTATCATTAAATCATCCCCAAATTATCCTGCAATTATCATTAAATTATCCTGGAATTATCCCAAAAGTTACCCCAAAATTATCCCATATTCCCCCAAAATTATCCTGAAATTACCCTAAAATCATCTCTAAATTATCTTTAAATCACCCTCAAATTATCCCAAAATTATCCCAAAATCACCCTGAAATTACCCCAATTATCCCAAAACTATCCCAAAAAACCCCAAATTTTCCTGAAATTATCCCAATTATCCCAAAACCATCCCAAAAAACCCCAAATTTTCCTGAAATTATCCTGAAATTGCTCCAATTATCCCAAAATCATCCCCAAACTTTCCTGAAATTATCCCAAAACTGTCCCAAATTACCCCAAATTTTCCCAAAATCATCCTGAAATTATCCCAAATTTTCTTGAAATCACCCCAAAACTACCCCAAAATTGCCCAACACTCCCACCCCAAGCCCCCCAAAATCCCCAAAATCCCCAAATTTTCCATTTTCCCACCTGTTTGTCGCGTTTGCCTCGGCCGCCTCCCGCACCAGGCGCTGCCAGCAGCGAAGCCCCTCATGGGCCAGGGCGGCCGAGCGCAGCCGTGCCTCACGTTCAGCCCGGCCTCGTTCTCTGGAACCCCAAAAATCCATCCCATAATACACCTGGAGGGACCCCAAAACTCTGGGATCCCCCCTGAGCCCGTCCCAGTACATCCCAGTCCATCCCAGTCTGTCCCAGTCCATCCCGAGCGCAGCCGGGCCTCGCGTTCCTGCCGGCCCCGTTCTCTGGGGGGAACAAAATCCATCCCATAATACACCCCAAATCTCTGGGATCCCCTGAGCCCGTCCCAGTCCATCCCAGTTCAGCCCAGTCTGTCCCAGTCCATCCCGAGCGCAGCCGTGCCTCGCGTTCCTGCCGGCCCCGTTCTCTGGGGGGAACAAAATCCATCCCATAATACACCCCAGAACTCTGGGAACCCCCTGAGCCATTCCCAGTTCAGCCCAGTCTGTTCCAGTTTGTCCCAGTCCATCCCAGTCTGTCCCAGTCCATCCCAGTCTGTCCCAGTCCATCCCGAGCGCAGCCGCGCCTCGCGTTCAGCCCGGCCCCGCTCCTGGAACCCCAAAATCCATCCCATAATACACCCCAAATCTCTGGGAACCCCCCTGAGCTATTCCCAGTCCATCCCAGTCCATCCCAGTCCCCCCCAGTCCCCCCAGTCCCTCCCAGTTCTCCCAGTATCACCTGCAGCTGTTCTCACACTGGGCCCCGCTCCCCCACTCGTCGGTGCCGTCGCAGCAATCTGGGGGTGAGGGGGCTCAGCACGGGGGGACCCCAAAAATACCCAAAATTATCCCAAATTTATCCCAAAATCACCCCAAAATATCCCAAAATACCCAAAATTATCCCAAAAATACCCAAAAATACCCAAAATTATCCCAAAATTATCCCAAAATTACCCCAAAATTATCCCAAAATCACCCCAAAATTATCCCAAAAATACCCAAAATTATCCAAAAATACCCCAAAATTATCCCAAAAATACCCCAAAATCATCCCAAAATTATCCCAAAATTATCCCAAAATTATCCCAAAATCACCCCAAAATTATCCCAAAATCACCCCAAAATTACCCCCAAAATACCCCAAAATGATCCCAAAATTACTCCAAAATCACCCCAAAAGCACCCCAAAAACCGCCCCAAAATCACCCCAAAATTATCTCAAAATGACCCCCAAAAACCGCCCCAAAATCACCCCAAAATTATCCCAAAATGATCCCAAAATGATTCCAAAATCACCCCCAAAATATCCCAAAATTACTCCAAAATCACCCCAAAATTACCCCAGGACCCCCAAAATTCCCAAAATCCCCAAACCCCCCAGGACCCCCAAAATCCCCCCGGACCCCCCAAAATCCCCTCAAATCCCCCTCAAACCCCCCAGGACCTCAGAAAACCCCTTAAAATCCCTCCCAAATCTCCTCAGGAGTCCCCTAAAATCCTCCCAAAATCCCCCAAAATCGCTCCAGATCCCCCCAGGACCCCCAAATTTCTCTGAGGACCCCCAAACCGCCCCCAGGACCCCCCAAGCTCCCAAAATTCCACCAGGACCCCCAAAATCCTTCCCCAAATCCCCCCAGAACCTCAGAAAACCCTTAAAATCCCTCCCAGATCTCCTCTGGAGCCCCCAAGATCCCCCTAAAATCTCCCCAAAATCCCCCCAAAATCGCTCCAGATCCCCCCAGGACCCCCAAAAATCCCCCAAAAATCCCCCCAGGACCCCCCAAAATCCCCCCAGGAACCCCCAAAATCCCTCCTAAACCCCCCAAAATCTCTCCCCACATCCCCCAGGACCCCTAAAACCCCCTCAAATCCCCCAGGACCTCAGAAAACCCCTTAAAATCCCTCCCAAATCTCCTCAGGAGCCCCCCAAAATCCCCCAAAATCGCTCCAGATCCCCCCAGGACCCCCAAACTTCTCTGAGGGACCCCCAAACCGATCCAGGACCCCCAAAATCCCCTCAGGACCCCCAAAATCCTTCCCCAAATCCCCCAGGACCTCAGAAAACCCTTAAATCCCTCCCAAATCTCCTCAGAAACCCCCAAAATCCCCCCAAAATCACTCCAGATCCCCCAGGACCCCCCAAACTTCTCTCAGGACACCCCAAACCGCCCCAGGACCCCCTAAGCCCCCAAAATTCCCCAGGACCCCCAAAATCCCTCCCCAAATCCCCCCCAAGACGCCCCCAAAACCCCTTAAAATGCCTCCCAGATCTTCTCAGAAACCCCTAAAATCCCCCCCAAAATCGCTCCAGATCCCCCCAGGACCCCCCAAACTTCTCTGAGGACCCCCAAACCGATCCAGGACCCCCAAAATCCCCTCAGGACCCCCAAAATCCCTCCCCTAAATCCCCCCAGGACCTCAGAAAACCCCTTAAAATCCCTCCCAAATCTCCTCAGAAACCCCCCAAAATCCCCCAAAATCCCCCCAAAATCACTCCGGAACCCCCCAGGACCCCCCAAAGTTCTCTGAGGACCCCCAGGACCCCCCCAGGACCCCCCAAACCCACCGCAGACGCCGTCGTTGACGTGGGCAGCGGGGATGGAGCGCGGCCGGTGCCCGGCGTTGGTGCAGTGGAAGCGCCCGTTGGGGCAGGCGGGGGTCCCTGGGGGGATTTTGGGGGGTCCCCGTGAGTCTGGGGGGGCACCCAGGGAGAATTTGGGGACCCCTCCCCAAAATTTGGGGGATGGGGAAAGTCTCTGAGGGGCCTTGGGGTCCCAAAATTGAGACAAGAGCTCTGAGGAAGGGAGAACTTGGAGGTTTCTGGGGTCACTTGGGGAGTTTTGGGGGTCCCTGGGGATTTTGAGGGGTCCCCGTGAGTCTGGGGGGCACCCAGGAGAATTTGGGGACCCCTCGTGAGTCTGGGGGGCACCCAGAGAGAATTTGGGGACCCCTCCCAAAATTTGGGAGATGGAGAAGGGCCCTGAGGGGCCAAAAATTGAGACGAGAGCTCTGACTGAGGCGATTTTGGAAGTGTTTGGGGTCACTTGGGGGTTTGGGGGTCCCTGGGGGGATTTTGGGGGGTCCCCGTGAGTCTGGGGGGGCACCCAGGGAGAATTTGGGGACCCCTCCCCAAAATTTGGGGGACGGGGAGAGGTCCCTGAGGAGCCAAAAATTGAGACGAGAGCTCTGAGGCAGGGGAGAACTTGGAGGTTTTTGGGGTCCCTGGGGATTTTGAGGGGTCCTTGTGAGTCTGGGGGCACCCAGGAGAATTTGGGGACCCCTCGTGAGTCTGGGGGGCACCCAGGAGAATTTGGGGACCCCTCGTGAGTCTGGGGGGCACCCAGAGAGAATTTGGGGACCCTCCCAAAATTTGGGGGATGGGGAGGGTCCCTGAGGGGCCAAAAATTGAGACGAGAGCTCTGACTGAGGCGATTTTGGAAATGTTTGGGGTCACTTGGGGGTTTGGGGGTCCCTGGGGGACTTTGGGGGTCCTCTGTGAGTCTGGGGGGCACCCAGGAGAATTTGGGGACCCCTCGTGAGTCTGGGGGGCACCCAGAGAGAATTTAGGGACCCCTCCCCAAAATTTGGGGGGTGGGGAGGGTCCTTGAGGGTCCCTAAGGGGCCAAAAATTGAGGTGGAGACTGACTGAGGCGATTTTGGAAGTTTTAGGGTCCCTGGGGAGTTTTTTTGAGGTCCCAGGTGGAATTTTGGGGGGTCCCAGAGTCGGATTTTGGGGGTCCCAGGTCGGTTTTGGGGGGTCCCAGGGTGGTTTTGGGGTTCCCAGGTTGGATTTTGGGGGTCCCAGGGCGGTTTTGGGGTCCCACTAAGCTCATCAAACCCCTCCTGGCAGTCACAGCTCTGGGATGGTTTTGGGGCAGTTTGGGGGTCCCAGAGCTCTGGGGGGTTTTTGGGGGTGCCGGGTCGGATTTTGGGGGTCCCGGGTCAGTTTTTGGGGGTCCCAGGTCGGATTTTGGGGGTCCCAGGTCGGATTTTGGGGGTCCCAGGGCGGTTTTGGGGTCCCACCAAACTCATCAAACCCCTCCTGGCAGTCACAGCTCTGGGGCTCTCTGGGGTGATTTTGGGGCAGTTTTGGGATTCCTGTGGGGGTTTTGGGGTCCCAAAGCTCTGGGGGGTTTTTGGGGGTCCCGGGTCGGATTTTGGGGGTCCCGGGGCGGTTTTGGGGTCCCACCAGGCTCATCAAACCCCTCCTGGCAGTCGCAGCTCTGGGGCTCTCTGGGTGGTTTTGGGGCAGTTTTGGGGCAGTTTTGGGGCAGTTTTGGGGTCCCAGAGCTCTGGGGGGTTTTTGGGGGTCCCAGGTCGGATTTTGGGGGTCCCAGGGCGGTTTTGGGGTCCCACCAGGCTCATCAAACTCCTCCTGGCAGTCGCAGCTCTGGGGCTCTCTGGGGTGATTTTGGGGCAGTTTTTGGGATTTCTGTGGGGATTTTGGGGTCCCAGAGCTCTGGGGGGTTTTTGGGGGTCCCGGGTCGGATTTTGGGGGTCCCGGGGCGGTTTTGGGGTCCCACCAGGCTCATCAAACCCCTCCTGGCAGTCGCAGCTCTGGGGCTCTCTGGGTGGTTTTGGGGCAGTTTTGGGGCAGTTTTGGGGCAGTTTTGGGGGTCCCAGAGCTCTGGGGGTTTTTGGGGGTCCCGGGTCGGATTTTTGGGGGTCCCGGGGCGGTTTTGGGGTCCCACCAGGCTCGTCAGACCCGTCCTGGCAGTCGCAGTAGTCGTCGTTGACCCAGGCGAAGGCCACGGAGCCGGAACCGTCCAGGCAGCTAAACGACCCCGAGGGGGTCGAGAAGGGCAGCTCTGGGGGATTTGGGGAATTTTGGGGGATTTTGGGATTTTGGGGGAATTTGAAAAAAATTTGAAAGGGTTTAAGGGCGATTTCGGGGGTCCTGGGGTGATTTAAGGGGATTTGGGAGGGATTTGGGGGGATTTCAGGGTGATTTAAGGGGGATCTGGGGGATTTTAGGGGTGGTTTGGGGGGATTTGGGGGTCCTGGGTGAATTTGGGGAGATTTGAGGGGGATTTTGGGAATTTTGGGATTTTGGGGGGAATTTGACAGAAATTTGAGGGGGTTTAAGGGCGATTTGGGGCTCCTGGGGTGATTTAAGGGGGATTTGGGGGGGATTTGAGGAGGATTTGAGGAGGATTTGAGGGGGATTTCAGGGTGATTTGGGGGATTTGAGGAGGATTTTGGGGGATTTTGGGATTTTGAGGGATTTGGGGGATTTGGGGAAATTTGGAAGGAATTTGAGAGGGTTTAAGGGCCATTTGGGAGCTCCTGGGGTGATTTAAGGGAGATTTGGGAGGGATTTGGGGGATTTGAGGAGGATTTGAGGGTGATTTGAGGAGGATTTTGGGGGATTTTGGGAATTTTGGGGGAATTTTGGGATTTTGGGGGTTTGGGGGGAATTTGGAAGGAATTTGAGGGGTTTAAGGGCGATTTGGGGGTCCTGGGATGATTAAAGGGGATCTGGGGGATTTTAGGGTGGTTTGGGGGGATTTGGGGGTCCTGGGGTAAATTTGGGAGATTTGAGGGGATTTTGGGAATTCTGGGGATTTGGGGGAATTTGACAGAAATTTGAGAGAGTTTAAGGGCGATTTGGGGGTCCTGGGATGATTAAAGGGGGGATTTGGGGGGATTGTAGGGGTGGTTTGGGGGGGATTTGGGGAGATTTGAGGGGAATTTTGGGAATTTTGGGGAATTTTGGGATTTTGGGGGAATTTGACAGAAATTTGAGAGGGTTTAAAGGGCGATTTGGGGCTCCTGGGGTGATTTAAGGGGGATTTGGGGGGGATTTTGGGAGGATTTGGGGGGGTTTGAGGGGAGATTTGGGGGATTTAGGGGGGGCTTTAGGGGATTTGGGAGGGATCTGAGTGGGATTTAAGGGGGATTTGGGGGAATTTTGGGGAGATTTGGGTGATTTTAGGTGTTTTGGGGCTATTTTTGGTTATTTTGGGATTATTTTGGGATGTTTTTGGGATGTTTTGGGTGTCACTCATGGCTCAGCGCCACCTCCTGGTGTCCCAGGGTGGATTTGGGGTGGGATTTTGGGGGAATTTCGGGGGATTTAAGGGAATTTCAGGATTTTGGGGTTTTTGGGTCCAGGATTATTTTGGGATTATTTTGGGATGTTTTTGGGATTATTTTAAGGTTATTTTGGGTGTTTTGGGGTGTCACTCACGGCTCAGCACCACCCCCGCTGTCGGCACCGTCACCTCGGGGGTCCAGGGTGGATTTGGGGTGGGATTTTGGGGGATTTTGGGTTTTTGGGTCCAGGATTATTTTAGGATTATTTTGGGATTTTTTGGGATTATTTTGGGATGTTTTGGGGTGTCACTCACGGCTCAGCGCCCACCCCCCCGGGGTCAGCACCGTCACCTCGGGGGCTCCTGGGTGGATTTGGGGATGGATTTTGGGGGGATTTCGGGGGGATTTTGGGGGCAATTTTGGGTTTTTGAGTCCAGGATTATTTTGGGATTATTTTGGGATTTTTGGGATGTTTTTGGGGTGTCACTCACGGCTCAGAGCCACCTCCTGGTGTCCCAGGGTGGATTTGGGGATGGATTTTGGGGGAATTTCGGGGGGATTTTGGGGGGATTTCGGGGGATTTTGGGGTTTTTGGGTTCAGGATTATTTTGGGATTATTTTTGGGTGTTTTTGGGGTGTCACTCACGGCTCAGCGCCACCCCCCGGGGTCGCGGCACCGTCACCTCGGGGGCTCCGCCCAGCGCCAGCAGCAACGGCAGGAGGGGGAGGGCAGCATGGCGGGAGCTGGGGGAGGGGGCACCCGAGTCAGGGACCCCCAAAATCCCCCACAGACCCCAAAAGTATCCCCAGAGACCCCAAAATATTCTTAGAGACCCCAAATACCCTTAGAGACCCCAAAATCCCCAGAGACCCCCCAAAATCCACCCAAAACCCCAAAATCCCCAGAGACCCCAAAATATCCTTAGAGACCCCAAAATATCCTTAGAGACGCCCCCCAAATCCACCCAAAACCCCAAAATCCCCAGAGACCCCAAAGTATCCTTAGAGACCCCAAAATATCCTTAGAGACCCCCCAAAATACCCTTAGAGACCCCCAAAATACCCTTAGAGACCCCCAAAATCCACCCAAAACCCCAAAATCCCCCGGAGACCCCAAAATCCCTCCAAAACCCCCCAAAAACCACCCAGAGACCCCAAAATCCACCCAAAGACCCCCAAATCCACCCAAAGACCCCCCAAAATCACCCCAGAGACCCCAAAATCAGCACAGAGACCTCCAAATCCACCCAGAGACCCCCAAAATCCACTCCGAGACCCCAAAATTCACCCAGAGACCCAAAAATCCCCCGGAGACCCCCAAAAATCCCCCTAGAGACCCCAAAATATCCTTAGAGACCCCCCAAAATCCCCCCGGAGACCCCCCAAAATCAGCACAGAGATCCCAGACCCCCAGACCCTCAAAGGATCTCCCCCAAAAATCCCCTTTAGACCCCCTGAATTCCCCCAAATTTTCCCCTGGACCCCCAAATCCCTCAGATCCCCTTTAAACCCCCCAGAGACGCCCCCAGACCCCATAAATCTCACTTTGAACCCCTCAAACCCCTCAGATCCCCTTGGGACCCCCAAATCCCCCTGGAACCCCCAAATCCTTAAACTCCCCCAGACCCCTCAGATCCTCCTTAGGCCGCACCAAGACCCCCCAAATTCCCCCTCAGAACCCCCCAGAGACGCCCCCAGACCCCATAAATCTCACTTGGAACCCCTCAAACCCCCAGATCCCCTTTAAACCCCCAAAATCCCCCAAAATCCCCCCAAACCCACCCGGTACCGCTCGGGGCCTCACGCGCGCGCCTCAGGCCCCACACGGCGGAACCGGAAGTTGGAACAGGATGAACTTCCGGTCGCTCAGCCGGCGGCCGCCATCTTGTGTACGGATAACGCTTCTAATGGGCGCCGCCATCTTGTGTACGGATAGAGCTTCCTATGAGCGCCGCCATTTTGTGTACGGATACAGCTTCTTAGGGGCGCCGCCATCTTGGTTACGGAATCTCAACCAATCAGCGCCCGAGCGTCCCGTTGCCACAGCGACAGGGGGCGGGGCCAAGGGGCGGCTGAGACTGGGGACACGCGCGGAATTTGGGGAGGATTTTGGGGGTTTTGGGGAATTTGGGGTGAGATTTGGGGGATTTGGGGAGTTCCAGGGGATTTGGGGTGAGATTTGGGGATTTGGGGGTTCCAGGAGGATTTGGGGAGTCCTGGGGGATTGGAGGGAAATATTGGGGGGATTCTGGGGGTCTGGGGGGATTTTGGGGGTTCTAGGAGGAAATTTGGGAGTTTTGGAGGGAAATTTTGGGGGTTTGGGGAAATTTGGGGGATCTGAGGGTTCTCAAAGCCCCTGACCCCCGTGCCCCCCAGACCTGGGACCCCCGATGGCCACTGGAGACTCCGGTAAGGGGGGGAGGGGGGAATTGGGGGGTCCTAGGGAATTTGGGGGGTCCTCGGAAGGGTTTTGGGGGTCCTGGGGGATTTGGGGGTCCTGAGGGATTTTTGGGGATCTCTGAGTGGGTTTTGGGGGGTCCTGGGAAGGGTTTTGGGGTTTCTGGGGGATTTTGGGGGTCTCAGGAGCAATTTGGGGTTTTTTGGGGGGGTCTCAGGGGTTATTTGGGGTCTCTGGGGGGTCCTGAGGATTTTGGGGGTCCTGAGGGATTTTGGGGGCTCTGGGGTCTCTGACCCTCTGTCCCTCCCCCAGGCCGGGCCCGGCCCCGGCGCCGCCTTCGGGACCCCCCGAGCTCCCCCCGGGACCCCCGGCAGGACCAGGTGGGTCTGACCCCAAAAATGACCCAAAAATGACCCCGCGGTGACCCCGTGACCCCGCGGTGACCCCGCCCCTCCCCCAGGTGTGGGGGCTCCGGGGGTCCCTGGGGCGGCTGCAGCTGCGGGGGAGGAGACGCAGAGAGTGTCGGGGCTGTACCTGAGCGTGGGGGAGCTGCTGCAGGTGAGACACACCTGGGACAGGTGAGACACACCTGGGCACACCTGGGCACACCTGGGCACACCTGGGCACACCTGGGACAGGTGAGAGACACCTGGGACAGGTGAGAGACACTTGGGCACACCTGGGACACACCTGGGACACACCTGGGACAGGTGAGACACACCTGGGACACACCTGGGACACACCTGGGACAGGTAACACACCTGAGACACACCTGGGACACACTTGGGACACACCTGGGCACACCTGGGACACACCTGGGACAGGTAACACACACCTGGGCACACCTGGGACAGGTGAGACACACCTGGGCACACCTGGGCACACCTGGGACACACCTGGGACAGGTAACACACCTGAGACACACCTGGGACACACTTGGGACACACCTGGGCACACCTGGGACACACCTGGGACAGGTAACACACACCTGGGCACACCTGGGACACACCTGGGCAAACCTGGGACAGGTGAGCGACACTTGGGACACACCTGGGACAGGTGAGACACATCTGAGAAACACCTGGGACAGGTAACACACCTGGGCACACCTGGGACACACCTGGGCACACCTGGGACAGGTAAGCGACACTTGGGACACACCTGGGACACACCTGGGCACACCTGGGACAGGTTACACACACCTGGGACAGGTGAGACACACCTGAGATACACCTGAGATACACCTGGGACACACCTGGGGATGAGGGTCACACCTGGTCTCACCTGTCTTGTGCTCACCTGTCTTGTGCTCACCTGTTCTCACCTGTTCAGGAGCAGGCAGTCCCTGCCGCAGCGCTGCTGGGGCGGGGCCGAGGTCACACCTGTCCCATTCACACCTGTCCCATTCACACCTGTCCCATTCACACCTGTCCCATTCTCACCTGTCACACCTGTCTCACCTGCCCCATTCTCACCTGTCTCACATGTCCCACCTGTTCTGCTCTCACCTCGCGCAGGCCGAGGCGCTGCGGGCCCGCGCACTGCTGGGCGGGGCCGAGGTCACACCTGTCCCATTGACACCTGTCCCATTCACACCTGTCCCATTCTCACCTGTCTGTTCTCACCTGTCTCACCTGTCCCATTCTCACCTGTCTGTTCTCACCTGTCTCACCTGTCTCACCTGTCTCACCTGTCCCATTCTCACCTGTCTCACCTGTCTGTTCTCACCTGTCTCACCTGTCCCATTCTCACCTGTCTCACCTGTCTCACCTGTCTCACCTGTCCCACCTGTCTCACCTGTCCTATTCTCACCTGTCCCATTCTCACCTGTCCCATTCTCACCTGTTCTCACCTGTCTGTTCTCATCTGTCACACCTGTCTCACCTGTCTCACCTGTCCCACCTGTCTCACCTGTCTCACCTGTCTCACCTGTCCCACCTGTCTCACCTGTCCCATTCTCACCTGTCTCACCTGTCTCACCTGTCCCACCTGTCTCACCTATCCCATTCTCACCTGTCCCATTCTCACCTGTCTCACCTGTCTCACCTGTCCCATTCACACCTGTCTCACCTGTCCCACCTGTCTCACCTGTCTCACCTGTCTCACCTGTCCCACCTGTCTCTCACCTGCGCAGGCCGAGGCGCTGCGGGCCCGCGCGCTGCTGGGGCGGGGCCGAGGCGGAGCTGCTGCGCAGGCGCAGGAGGCTGCGGGGGCTGCAGGGCCGGGGGAGGGCGGGAACCGACAGGTACGGGGGGGGCGGGGCCCAAAAATTGGGGGGGAGGGGGATGGATTGGGGTGGGGTCTCTCTGGATTGGGGGGTCCCAATGGATTGGGGGGCTGAATTCGGGGGGTCCCCATGTACTGGGGGGGGTCTCCATGGATTGGGGGGCTGAATTTGGGGGGTCTGAATTGGGGGCTCTAGATTTGGGGGGCTGAATTGGGGAGGGTCTCCATGGATTGGGGGAACTGAATTTGGGGGGTCTGAATTGGGGAGGGGTCTCCATGGATTGGGGGGGCTGGAATGGGGGGGATGGATTGGGGGTTCCAAATTGGGGGCTCTAGATTTGGGGGGCTGAATTGGGGAGGGTCTCTCCATGGACTGGGGGGGCTCAACTGGGGGGAGATTGTTTGGGGGGGGGCGGTCCCCATGAATTTGGGAGGGGTCTCTATATTGGGGGGAGCTTAATTGGGGAGGGGTCCCCATGGATTGGGGGGCTCCTGGGAGGGGGGCTGGATTGGGGAGGGGGTCTCCATGAATTGGGGGCTCCAAATTGGGGGCCTGGATTGGGGGGCTTCAAATTGGGGAGGGGGGATGGATTGGGGGTCTCTCTGTGTCGGGGTCCCCCACATCTCCAGACCCCCACGACCCCCGTTGCCCCCCAGGTCCGGGGGTCCCGGCGGGCGGGGGGGCGCCGGAACCGCGGGGAGAGGTAGGGGGGGGTTGGGGGGGTTGGGGGAATTTGGGGGGTTTGGGGAGATTTGGGGAAAAATTTGGGGGGATTTGGGGGGTTTGGGGGGTTGCGGGGATTTGGGGGGATTTGGGGGAATTTGGGGGGGAATTTGGGGGGGGTTTGGGGGATTTGGGGGGGTTGGGGGGAAATTTGGGGGGATTTGGTGGGATTTGGGGGTTTTGGGGGGGATTTGGGGAAAATTTGGGGGGATTTGGGGGGAAATTTAGGGGGATTTGGGGGATTTGGGGGAATTTGGGGGGATTTGGGGGGTTAGGGGGATTTGGGGGATTTGGGGGTTTGGGGGATTTGGGGGAGTTGGGGAAATTTGGGGGATTTGGGGGGATTTGGGGGATTTGGGGGGTTTGGGAAATTTGGGGGATTTGGGGGGATTTGGGGGAATTTGGGGAGATTTGGGGGATTTGGGGGAAATTTGGGGGGATTAGGGGGGTTTGGGGGAAATTTGGGGGGATTTGGGGGGTTGGGGGGATTTGGGGGATTTGGGGGTCAGGGGAGTTTGGGGGTCTCGGGCAGGATTTGAGGGGGAGGTCTTGGGGGATTTCGGGGGGATTTTGGGGATCCCTGAAGGATTTTGGGGGTCTCTGAAGGGATTTAATTTGGGGAGATTTTGGGGGTCTCTACATGGACTTGGGGGGGATTTTGGGGGATTTGGTGAATTTTGGGGGTCTCTATATGGATTTGAGGGTCTCTAAAAAATTTTGGGGGGTTTTTGGGGGTTTTGGGGTCTCTAAAGGAATTTTGGGGGAATTTTGGGGGTCCCCGCCCCATCCCCCCTCTGTCCCCTCCCCCCCAGCCCGAGCCCCCCAGGTGTGGCCGCCGTGGGGGAGGGCAGGGAGCCCCATCGCCCCCCTGCGGGGACCCCCCAGAGACCCCCCGGGGACCCCCGCGGTGACGTCAGCGGCGGTGACGTCAGCGGCGGTGACGTCAGCGGTGACACCGCCCCGGGCCACGCCCACCAGAGCCCGGCCACAGGTGAGACCCCCCAGTGTCACCTGAGGGTCACCTGTGTGTCATTAATGTCACCTGAGGGTCACCTGTGTGCACCTGTGTCACCTGAGTGTCACCTGTCCCTGTCTCACCTGTCCCTGGTGTCTCACCTGTCACACCTGTGTGTCATTAATGGCACCTGAGTGTCACCTGTGTCACCTGAGGGTCACCTGTGTGTCATTAATATCACCTGAGGGTCACCTGAGTGTCACCTGTGTCACCTGAAGGTCACCTGAGTGTCACCTGTCCCTGTCTCACCTGTCCCAGGTGTCTCACCTGTGTCACCTGTGTGTCATTAATATCACCTGTGTCACCTGTGTCACCTGTGTGTCACCTGAGGGTCACCTGTGTGTCACCTGAGGGTCACCTGTGTTACCTGAGGGTCACCTGTGTTACCTGAGGGTCACCTGTGCCACACCTGTGTTACTTGTGTTACCTGAGTGTGACCTGTGTCTCACCTGTCTCACCTGTCTCTCACCTGTCCCAGGTGTCCCAGGTGTCTCACCTGTCTCTCACCTGTCTCTCACCTGTCTCTCACCTGTCTCTCACCTGTATCTCACCTGTCTCTCACCTGTCTCTCACCTGTCTCACCTGTCTCTCACCTGTCTCTCACCTGTCTCTCACCTGTCCCAGGTGTCTCACCTGTATCTCACCTGTCTCTCACCTGTCCCAGGTGTCCCAGGTGTCTCACCTCTATCTCACCTGTATCTCACCTGTCTCACCTGTCTCTCACCTGTCTCTCACCTGTCTCTCACCTGTCCCAGGTGTCTCACCTGTATCTCACCTGTCTCTCACCTGTCCCAGGTGTCCCAGGTGTCTCACCTCTATCTCACCTGTCTCTCACCTGTCTCTCACCTGTCCCAGGTGTCCCAGGTGTCTCACCTGTCCCAGTCTCTGTCCCGGCTCCGGGCCGAGGCCGCGGCTCTGCGGGGGCGGCTGCGAGGGGAGCACCTGGGCACACCTGGGACACACCTGGGCACGGCTGGGACACACCTGGGCATGGCTGGGACACACCTGGGAGCACCTGGGACATACCTGGGCACGGCTGGGACACACCTGGGCACGGCTGGGACACACCTGGGAGCACCTGAGACACACCTGGGCACACCTGGGACACACCTGGGCACACCTGGGACACACCTGGGAGCACCTGGGACACACCTGGGCACGGCTGGGACACACCTGGGAGCACCTGGGACACACCTGAGCACACCTGGGACACACCTGGGCACGGCTGGGACACCTGGAACACAACCTGGGAGGTGAGTGAGGCACACCTGGGCACAGCTGGGACACACCTGGGCACACCTGGGCACACCTGGATACACCTGGGACACACCTGGGCACAGCTGGGGCACACCTGGGGATGGGGACACACCTGTGAGGGCGAGGGACACACCCGGGACACACCTGAGCACACCTGGGACACACCTGGGGCACACCTGAGCACACCTGTGCACACCTGAGCTCCTCTGGGGTCGCAGGGACCCCTCCCCCCGGGCGCGGGGGCGTGGCCGCCGCACGGAGAGACCTGGCACAGGTGAGCCACGCCCTGGGCGGGGCCTCGGCTCGGCTGGAGAGACTCCTGACACACCTGGGACAGGTGAGGGGATGGGCACACCTGGGACAGGTGAGGGATGGGCACACCTGGGACAGGTAACACACACCTGGGACACACCTGGGACAGGTAACACACACTTGGGACACACCTGGGACAGGTGAGGGGATGGGCACACCTGGGACAGGTAACACACACCTGGGACACACCTGGGACAGGTGAGACACACCTGAGATACACCTGGGACAGGTGAGGGATGGGCACACCTGGGCAGGTGAGACACACCTGAGATACACCTGGGACAGGTAACACACACCTGGGACACACCTGGGACACACCTGGGACAGGTGAGACACACCTGGGACACACCTGGGACAGGTGAGGGGTGGGCACACCTGGGACAGGTGAGACACACCTGGGAAGGGTGAGGGGATTGTTTTTGGGCACACACCTGCCCAGGTGAGCTGTTTGGGGTCACACCTGCCCAGGTGAGCTGTTTTTGGGTCACACCTGCCCAGGTGAGCTGTTTTTGGGCACACACCTGCCCAGGTGAGCTGTTTTTGGCACACACCTGTCCATTGAGCTGTTTTTGGGGTCACACCTGCCCAGGTGAGCTGTTTTGGGGTCACACCTGTCCAGGTGAGCTGTTTTTGGGTCACACCTGCCCAGGTGAGCTGTTTGGGGTCACACCTGCCCAGGTGAGCTGTTTTTGGCACACACCTGTCCATTGAGCTGTTTTTGGGTCACACCTGCCCAGGTGAGCTGTTTTGGGCACACACCTGCCCAGGTGAGCTGTTTGGGGTCACACCTGCCCAGGTGAGCTGTTTTTGGGTCACACCTGCCCAGGTGAGCTGTTTGGGCACACACCTGCCCAGGTGAGCTGTTTTTGGGGTCACACCTGCCCAGGTGAGCTGTTTGGGGTCACACCTGCCCAGGTGAGCTGGTTTTGGGGTCACACCTGCCCAGGTGAGCTGTTTTTGGGGTCACACCTGCCCAGGTGAGCTGTTTTGGGTCACACCTGTCCAGGTGAGCTGTTTGGCACACACCTGCCCAGGTGAGCTGTTTTTGGGGTCACACCTGCCCAGGTGAGCTGTTTGGGGTCACACCTGCCCAGGTGAGCTGGTTTTGGGGTCACACCTGCCCAGGTGAGCTGTTTGGGGTCACACCTGCCCAGGTGAGCTGTTTTGCCCCTCCCCAGGATCCGGGGCGCCTCTTCCCCCGACCCCCGGGCGCTGCTGCAGCTGCTGCGGGAGGCCGGCTGCGGGGCAGGGCGGGACCCCCAAAACCCGCCCCGGGACCCCCGAGAGCCCCCACAGGTGAGAATTTTGGGGGGTCCTGAGTCCATTTTTGGGGGGTCCCGAGTCCATTTCTGGGGGTCCTGACTCCATTTTCGGGGGTCCTGAGTCAATTTGAGGAGGTCTGGGGAGGTCGTGACCTGATTTTGGGGGATTTCGGGGGTCCTGAGTCCATTTTTGGGGGTCATGAGTCAATTTTGGGGGTCCTGAGTCAATTTGGGGGTCCCGAGTCCATTTCTGGGGGTCCCGAGTCTGTTTTGGGGGTCCTGGAGTCAATTTTGGGGGGGTCTGGGGGTCGTGAGCTGATTTTTGGGGGATTTGGGGGGTCCTGAGTCCATTTTGGGGGGTCCCGAGTCAATTTTGGGGGTCCCGAGTCAATTTGGGGGTCCCGAGTCCATTTTTGGGGGTCCCGAGTCTTTTTTGGGGGTCCTGAGTCAATTTTGGGGGCTGAGCGGAACTGGGGGGTCCTGAGTGAATTTGGGGGTCTGACCCCATTTTGGGGGAGTCCCCACCCAATTTGGGGTCCCAGTTTCTGGTTTGGGGGTTTTTGGGGTCCCCTGACCCATTTTTGGGGTCCCCTGATGGATTTTGGGGTCCCCATTCCTGTTTTTGGGGTCCCCTGACCCATTTTTGGGGTCCCCAGCCCCCCGGCCGCCGCAGGAGGAGCCCCCGGCGCTGCCCCCAGCTCTGAGGGTGAGGGGGGCGGGGCGGATTTTGGGGGTCCCTGGGAGGTTTTGGGGGTCCCTGTGTGGTTTTGGGGGTCCCTGGGGATTTTGGGCATCCCTGAGGGGGTTTGGGGGATTTTGGGGATTTTTGGGGGTCCCAGAGGAGATTTTGGGGGTCCCTGGGAGGTTTTGGGGTCCCAGGGGGATTTTGGGGGTCCCTGGGTGGTTTTGGGGTGATTTTGGGGGCTCTTGGAGGTTTTGGGGAATTTTTGGGGTCCCTGAGGGGATTTTGGGGGGATTTGGGTGATTTTGGGTATTTTTAGAGTATTTTGGGTATTTTTTGGTATTTTTTGGGTGTTTTTGGGTGTTTTTGGGGTCCCTGAGGGGATTTTGGGAGGGTTTTGGGGGTCCCTGGGTGTTTTTGGGGTGGTTTCTGGGTGATTTTGGGTATTTTTGGTGTATTTTGGGTGTTTTGGGTGTTTTGGGGGGGTTTTGGGTATTTTTTGGTAATTTTTGGGTATTTTTGGGTGTATTTTGGGTGTTTTTGGGTATTTTTTGGTGGGTTTTGGGGATTTTTGGGGTTTTGTATATTTTTGGGTGGTTTTGGGTATTTTGGGTATTTTTTGGGTATTTTTGGGTAATTTTGGTTGGGTTTGGGTATTTTGAGTGGTTTTTGGGTATATTTGGGTATTTTTCGGGTGTATTTTGGGTGGTTTTGGGGGTTTTGGGTATTTTTGGGTATTTTATTGGGTATTTTGGGTATTTTTGGGGGGTTTTTTAGGTGTTTTTGGGGGGGTTTTTTGGGTGTTTTTGGTGGGTTTTGGGTATTTTGGGGTGTTTTTTGGATATTTTTGGGTATTTTTGGGTGTTTTGGGGGTAATTTTGGGGTATTTTTTGGGAGTTTTTTGGGAGTATTTTGGGTGTATTTTGGGTGTTTTTTGGGTGTATTTTGGGTGTGTTTTTAGTTATTTTTTGGGGTGTATTTTGGGGTATTTTTGGTTATTTTTTGGGTGTATTTTGGGTGTTTTTGGGTGTATTTTGGGTATTTCGGGTATTTTGGGGGGTATTTTGGATGTTTTTGGGGTTTTTGGGTGTTTTGGTGGGGTTTGGGTATTTTTGGGTATTTTGGGTATTTTTGGTGTTTTTGGGTGTTTTTGATATTTTTGGGTGGTTTTAGGTGTTTTTGGGTATTTTTTTGATATTTTTGGGTATTTTGGGGTATTTTTGGGTGTTTTTGGGTGTTTTGGGTGTATTTTGGGTATTTTTGGGTGTATTTTTGGTTATTTTTTGGGTGTGTTTTGGGTGTATTTTGGGGTATTTTTGGTTATTTTTTGGGGTTTATTTTGGGGTATTTTTGGGTGTTTTTGGGTGGTTTTTGGGGTGTATTTTGGGTATTTTTTGGGGTGTATTTTGGGTGTTTTGGGGTGTTTTTGAGGTGTATTTTGGGGTATTTTTGGTTATTTTTTGGGTGTATTTTGGGTGTTTTGGGGTCCCTGACCGCGCCCCCTCCCCCCAGACGAGGCCGCCCCCGCCCCTCCCCCATCCCGGGCTCTGCTCAAGCGCCGCGCGCGGCTCCTGCTGCAGGGGGGGAGGGGCGCGGCCCAGTGACCAGTGCGGACCAGTGCGGACCAGTACGCACCAGTATAAACCAGTATGCACCAGTATAAACCAGTATAAACCAGTATAAACCAGTACGGACCAGTATAAACCAGCATAAACCAGTATGGAACCGTATAGACCAGTATGGACCAGTGTGGACCAGTATAAACCAGTATGCACCAGTATAAACCAGTATGCACCAGTATAAACCAGTATGGACCAGTATGGACCCGTATAGACCAGCATGGACCAGTGTGAACCAGTATGGACCCGTATGGACCAGTATAAACCAGTATGCACCAGTATAAACCAGTATGGGCCAGTGTGGACCAGTATAAACCAGTATAAACCAGTATAAACCAGCATAAACCAGTATGGAACCGTATAACCAGTATGGACCCGTATAGACCAGTATGCACCAGTATAAACCAGTATGGGCCAGTGTGGACCGGTATAAACCAGTATGGACCTGTACAAACCGATATGGACCAGTACGGACCACTAAGGACCAGTATAAATAAGTATGGACCGGTATAAACCAGTGTAAACCAGTATGGACCCGTACAGACCAGTATGAACCAGCGTAAACCAGCATAAACCAGTATGCACCAATATAAACTAATATGGACCAGTATAAACCAGTATGGACCCGTATGGATCAGTATAATGCAGTACAAACCACTATAAACCAGCATAAACCAGTATAGACCTGTATGCACCAATATAAACCAGTACGGACCAGTATGGACCACTAAGGACCAGTATAAACCAGTATGGAGCAATATAAACCAATATAAACCAGTAAAAACCAATACAAACCAGCAAAGACCAGTATGCACCTGTATAAACCAGTACGGACCAGTGTACACCAGTATAGACCAGTTCAGACCAGTCCAAACCAGTATAAGTCAGTCCACACCAGTATAAACCAGTATGCACCAGTCCCTCCCAGTGCCCCCCGGTTCCCCTCAGCCCTTCCCAGTCCATCCCAGTCCATCCCAGTTCCATCCCAGTCCATCCCAGTCCCTCCCAGTCCATCCCAGTTCTCCCATTAAAGCTCGCTGTGCCCCCCCCTGTGCCTGGGTCACTTTTTGGGGTCCCCGTGTGAATTTTTGGGGTTCCCGTGTGAATTTTTGGGGTCCCCGTTTGGATTTTGGGGTCCCCGTGTGAATTTTTGGGGTTCCCGTGTAAATTTTTGGGTTCCCGTTTGGATTTTTGGGGTTCCAATGTGAATTTTTGGGGTCCCCGTTTGGATTTTGGGTTCCCGTTTGGATTTTTGGGGTCCCCGTTTGGATTTTTGGGGTCCCGTGTAAATTTTTGGGGTCCCCGTTTGGATTTTTGGGGTTCCCGTGAGGAATTTTGGAGTTCCCGGAGGATTTTGGGGTCCCCGTTTGGATTTTGGGGTTCCCGTGTAAATTTTTGGGTTCCCGGGAGGAATTTTGGGGTTCCCGGGAGGATTTTTGGGTTTCCCGTGTGAATTTTTGGGGTCCCCGTTTGGATTTTGGGGTCCCCGTTTGGATTTTGGGGTTCCCGGGAGGATTTTTGGGGTTCCCGTGTAAATTTTTGGGGTCCCCGTTTGGATTTTGGGATCCCGTGTGAATTTTTGGGGTTCCCGTGTAAATTTTTGGGGTCCCCGTTTGGATTTTGGGGTCCCCGTGTGAATTTTTGAGGTCCCCGTTTGGGTTTTGGGGTTCCCGGAGGCTTTTGGGGTCCCCGTGTGAATTTTTGGGTTCCCGTTTGCATTTTTGGGGTCCCCTTTGGATTTTTGGGGTCCCCGTTCGCATTTTTGGGGTTCCCGTTTGGATTTTTGGGGTCCCCGTGTTAATTTTGGGGTTCCCGGAGGATTTTTGGGTGTCCCGTGTAAATCTTTGGGGTCCCCGGGAGGATTTTTGGGGTTCCAATGTGAATTTTTGGGGTCCCCGTTTGAATTTTTGGGGCTCCCGTTTGGATTTTGGGATTCCCGCAGGATTTTGGGTGCCCGTTTGGATTTTTGGGGTCCCCGTGTGAATTTTTGGGGTCCCCGTGTTAATTTTGGGGTTCCCGTTTGGATTTTGGGGTTCCCGGGAGGATTTTTGGGGTTCCAATGTGAATTTTTGGGGTCCTCGTTTGGATTTTGGGGTCCCCGTTTGGATTTTTGGGTTCCCGTTTGGATTTTTGGGGTCCCCGTTTGGATTTTGGGGTTCCCGTTTGGATTTTTGGGGTTCCAATGTGAATTTTTGGGGTCCCCGTGTAAATTTTGGGGCCCCCGGAGGATTTTGGGGCTCCCAAACCTCCTCCCCTCCCCCTCCTCCCGCCCCTCCCCTCCTCCCGCCCCTCCCCTCCCTTATCTCCCCCCAGCCCAGCCCCCGCCCTGGGGGGGAGGGCAAGCCCAGCCTTATCAGGGGCCCCCCAAAAAACAACCCCCAAAATCCCCCAAACCCGCCATGGCGGGGCCGGGGGCGCTGCTGCTGCTGGGGGCGCTCCTAGGGGCTCCCCCGGGCCGGGGGCGCGCGGGGGGGGCGCAGGGCTTCCGAGAGCCCCCGGAGCTGGAGGAGGAAGGTACCAGGAATGGGGGGCGGAATTTGGGGGGATTTGGGGGGATTTGGGGGGGTGGGAGGGAATTTGGGGGATTTGGGGGATTTTTTAGGGGGTTTTGGGGGGTTTTGGGGGAATTTTTGGAGGATTTGGGAGGATTTGGGGGTTTTTGGGGGATTTGGGGGGTGGGAGGGATTTTGGGGGATTTTTTGGGGGAATTTGGGGGATTTTTGGGAGGATTTGGGGGATTTTGGGGGTTTTGGGGGAATTTTTGGAGGATTTGGGGGATTTGGGGGGTTTTTGGGGGGATTTGGGAGGATTTGGGGGACTTTGGGGAGTTTTGGGATGTTTTGGGGGGAGTTTTGGGGGGATTTTGGGGGATTTTGGGGGGGATTTGGGAGGATTTGGGGGATTTTGGGGGAATTTTGGGAGGTTTTGGGGGAGTTTTGGAGGATTTGGGGGGATTTTTGGGGGGGATTTGGGGGGTTTTTGGGGGGATTTGGGGGGTTTTGGGGGATTTTTGGAAGATTTGGAGGGAATTTGGGGGGTTTTGGGGGTCTTGTGGAGGTTCGGGGGATTTTTGGGATTTGGGGGGTTTTCGGGGAGGTTTGGGGGAGGTTTGAGGGATTTTGGGGGTTTTGGGGTATTTTGGGGGATTTTGGGATATTTTGGGAGGTTTTGGGGGTTGGTGTGAAACCCCTCGTGTGACCCCCTTGTGTCACCCCCGTGTCTGTAGTGCCCCTGACCCCGAGTGACCCCTGAGTGACCCCTCAGTGACCCCTCAGTGACCCCTCAGTGACCCCTCAGTGACCCCTGAGTGACCCCGTGACCCCTCGGTGACCCCGCCCCCGTCCCGCAGTGTCCCTGACCCCTCAGTGACCCCTCGGTGACCCCGTGACCCCTCAGTGACCCCTGGCTGACCCCTCAGTGACCCCTGGCTGACCCCTCGGTGACCCCTCAGTGACCCCTGGGTGACCCCTCGGTGACCCCTGGCTGACCCCTCGGTGACCCCTGACCCCCGTCCCGCAGTGTCCCTGACCCTCAGTGACCCCTGGGTGACCCCTCAGTGACCCCTCGGTGACCCCTCGGTGCCCCCTGCCCCCGTCCCGCAGTGTCCCTGACCCCTCAGTGACCCCTCAGTGACCCCTGACCCCTCAGTGACCCCTGGCTGACCCCTCAGTGACCCCTCGGTGACCCCTGCCCCGTCCCGCAGTGTCCCTGACCCCTCAGTGACCCCTCAGTGGCCCCTCGGTGACCCCTGGCTGACCCCTCAGTGACCCCTGACCCCGTCCCGCAGTGTCCCTGACCCTCAGTGACCCCTGGCTGACCCCTCGGTGACCCCTGGCTGACCCTCGGTGACCCCTGACCCCGTCCCGCAGTGTCCATCGTCGCCGCTCGGAGCCCCTCCCCCCGCACTGTTTCTCAGCGGACGCTGCACGAGCTGCGCTGCTTCTGGGACAGCCCCGGGGAGCCCGACCCGCCGCCGCTTCCGGCTCCAGTTCCGCCTCGAGTGAGTGACCCTGAGTGACCCTGAGTGACCCTGAGTGACCCCTGAGTGACCCCTCACTGACCCCCGGGGAGCCCGACCCGCTGCCGCTTCCGGCTCCAGTTCCGCCTCGAGTGAGTGACCCTGAGTGACCCCTGACCCCTGAGTGACCCCCCACTGACCCCTGAGTGACCCTGAGTGACCCCTGAGTGACCCTGAGTGACCCCTGAGTGACCCCTGAGCCCTGAGCCCTGAGTGACCCCTGAGTGACCCTGGAGTGACCCTGAGTGACCCCCTGAGTGACCCTGAGTGACCCCTGACCCTGACCCTCACTGACCCCTGAGTGACCCTGAGTGACCCCTGAGTGACCCCACACTGACCCCTCACTGACCCCCGGGGAGCCTGACCCGCGCCGCTTCCGGCTCCAGTTCCGCCTCGAGTGAGTCACCCCTGACCCCTGAGTGACCCTGAGCGACCCCTGAGTGACCCTGAGTGACCCTGAGTGACCCCTGAGTGACCCCTGAGTGACCCCTGAGTGACCCCTCACTGACCCCCGGGGAGCCCGACCAGCGCCGCTTAAGCCTCCAGTTCCGCCTCGAGTGAGTGACCCTGACCCTGAGTGACCCCTGAGTGACCCCTGAGTGACCCCTCACTGACCCCTGAGTGACCCCTCACTGACCCCTGAGTGACCCCTCACTGACCCCCGGCGAGCCCGACCCGCCGCTTCCGCCTCCAGTTCCACCTCGAGTGAGTGACCTGACCCCTGACCCCTGAGTGACCCTGAGTGACCCCTGAGTGATCCCTGACCCCTGACCCCTGAGTGACCCCTGAGTGACCCCTGAGTGACCCCTGAGTGACCCCCGGGAGCCCGACCCGCGGCGCTTCCGGCTGCAGTTCCGCCTCGAGTGAGTGATCCTGACCCCTGAGTACCCCTGAGTGACCCTGAGTGACCCCTCACTGACCCCTGGCTGACCCCTGACCCCTGGCTGACCCCTGGCTGACCCCTGACCCCTCACTGACCCCTGTCTGACCCCTCTGTCCCCAGGCAGGACTGTCCCCTCCGTGCCGTCCGCTGTCCCCCGGGGGGCCTCCTGTGTTCTGTGTGACCCCTGGCTGACCCCTGGCTGACCCCTGGCTGATCCCTGACCCCAGACTGACCCCTGGCTGACCCCTGACCCCTGGCTGACCCCTGTCTGACCCCTGTGTCCCCAGGCAGGACCCGTGGCAGGACTGTCCCCTCCTGGCCGTCCCGCTGTCCCCGGGCGAGCGGTGTTCTGTGTGACCCCAGACTGACCCCTGGCTGACCCCTGGCTGACCCCTGTCTGACCCCTGTGTCCCCAGGCAGGACCCTGGCAGGACTGTCCCCTCCTCGCCGTCCCGCTGTCCCCGGGGGGATCCCGGTGTTCTGTGTGACCCCTGGCTGACCCCTGACCCCTGTCTGACCCCTGGCTGACCCCTGTCTGACCCCTGTCCCCCAGGCAGGACCCCTGGCAGGACTGTCCCCTCCTCGCTGTCCCGCTGTCCCTCAGGGGATCCCGGTGTTCTGTGTGACCCCTGAGTGACCCCTCACTGATCCCTGTGACCCCTGTCTGACCCCTGACCCCTGACTGACCCCTGTCCCCAGGCAGGACCCCTGGCAGGACTGTCCCCTCCTGGCCGTCCCGCTGTCCCTCAGGGGATCCCGGTGTTCTGTGTGACCCTGAGTGACCCCTCACTGACCCCTGTGACCCCTGGCTGACCCCTGACCCGAGACTGACCCCTGTCCCCCAGGCAGGACCCTGGCAGGACTGTCCCCTCCCTCGCCGTCCGCTGTCCCCGGGGCGCGGCTCCCACTGCTGGTGTTCTGTGTGACCCCTGGCTGACCCCTGACCCCTGGCTGACCCCTGTCTAACCCCTGACCCCCAGGCAGGACCCCTGGCAGGACTGTCCCCTCCTCGCTGTCCTGCTGTCCCCCGGGGGATCCTGTGTTCTGTGTGACCCCTGAGTGACCCCTGGCTGACCCCTGGCTGACCCCTGACCCCTGTCTGACCCCTGACCCCTGTCCCCAGGCAGGACCCCTGGCAGGACTGTCCCCTCCTGGCCGTCCCGCTGTCCCGCTCGCGGCTCCGCCCCGGGCCCGGTTCTGGTGCTCGCTGCCCGCGGCCGCCACCGTCACCTTCGTGCCGCTGGAGCTGCGCGTGCTGCGCAGGACCCCCCGGGGACACCCCCGGGGACACCGGAGACCACCGGGATCCCACCCGGGACCACCGAGACCCTCCCCGGGGACACCGAGACCACCGAGATCCCACCCGAGACCCCCCGAAACCGCCGGGACCACCAGAGACACCGAGATCCCACCCGGGACCACCAGAGACACGAGACCCCCCCGAAACCACCGAGACCACCGGGACCCCCCCGGGACCACCCCCGGGGACACCGGGGACACCGAGACCCCACCCGAGACCACCGAGACCACCGGGACCCTCCCGGGAGCCCCCAGGAGCCCCCCCGAAACCGCCGGGACCGCCGAAATCCCACCCGGGACCCCCCAGGACACCGGGACCCCACCCGAGACCACCGAGATCCCCCCGGGACCCCCCCAGAAGGGCCGGAGCCCCCTCCCCCGAGCCCCCCTGTTCCAGCGGACCCTCTACATCGACCAAGTCGGTACGGGCGGGACTTGGGGGTCAGAGCCCTGGGGGGATTTTGGGGGATTTGGGGGGATTTGGGCGGTCAGAGTCTCTGGGGGGATTTTTGGGGCGATTTTGGGGGGGTCAGACCTGGGAGGGGGGATTTGGGGGGTCAGAGTCTCTGGGGGGATTTGGGGGGATTTGGGGGGGTCAGACCTTGGGAAGGGGATTTTGGGGGGTCAGAGTCTCTGGGGGATTTGGGGGATTTGGGGGGTCAGACCTTGGGAGGGGATTTGGGGGTCAGAGTCTCTGGGGGGGATTTTGGGGGGGATTTGGGGGGGTCAGATCTTGGGAGGGGGATTTGGGGGTTCAGAGCCTTTGGGGGGATTTGGGGGAGGATTTTGGGGGTCAGAGTCTCTGGGGGGATTTTGGGGCGATTTTGGGGGGTCAGAGCCTCTGGGGGGATTTGGGGGGGATTTTGGGGGTCAGAGCCTCTGGGGGGGATTTGGGGGGGATTTGGGGGGTCAGACCCTTTGGGAGGATTTTGGGGGGATTTTTGGGGGGTCAGACGTTTAGGGGGGGGATTTTTGGGGGGGATTTTGGAGGGGAATTTTGGGGTTCAGACCATTGGGGGGTCTCGGGGGGATTTTGGGGGTCAGACCTTTGGGGGAGATTTTGGAGTTTTGGGGGAGAATTTGGGGTGAATGTTTGGGTTTTATGGGGGATTTTTGGGGTGAATTGGGGTGAATTCAGGATTTTCAGAGGGATTTTTGGGGTGCATTGGGGTTTTTGGGGTCTGTGATTTTTTGGGGTGCCCCCTGACCCTGCCCCCCAGTTCTGCCAGGGCCCCCAGAACGTGCCGGGGGGCAGAATTTGGGGTGAATTTGGGGTGAATTTTTGGGTTTTCAGGGGGATTTTTGGGGTGAATTCGGGATTTTCAAGGGGATTTTTGGGGTGCATTGGGGTTTTGGGGTCTGTGATTTTTGGGGTGCCCCTGACCCTGCCCCCCCAGTGCTGCCGGGGCCCCCCAGAACGTGTCGGGGGGCAGAATTTGGGGTGAATTACGGGGATTTTCAGGGGGGATTTTTGGGGTGAATTGGGGTTTTTGGGGTCTGTGATTTTTGGGGTGCCCCTGACCCTGCCCCCCAGTGCTGCCGGGGCCCCCCAGAACGTGCCGGGGGGCAGAATTTGGGTGAATTTGGGGTGAATTCGGTATTTTCAGGGGGATTTTTGGGGTGAATTCGGGGGTTTTCAGGGGGGTTTTTGGGGTCTGTGATTTTTGGGGTGCCCCTGACCCTGCCCCCCAGTGCTGCCGGGGCCCCCCAGAACGTGCCGGGGGGCAGAATTTGGGTGAATTCGGTGGATTTTTGGGGTGAATTCGGGGTTTTTCAGGGGGGTTTTTGGGGTCTGTGATTTTTGGGGTGCCCCCTGACCCTGCCCCCCCAGTGCTGCCGGGGCCCCCAGAACGTGCCGGGGGGCAGAATTTGGGTGAATTCGGGGTATTTTCAGGGGATTTTGGGTATTTTCAGGGGGGATTTTTGGGGTGCATTGGGGTTTTTGGGGTCTGTGATTTTTGGGGTGCCCCTGACCCTGCCCCCCAGTGCTGCCGGGGCCCCCCCAGAACGTGTCGGTGTCGGCCGGGGGGGCGCGGGGGAGCTGTGCGTGCGCTGGGCGCCGCCCCCGGGCCCTACCTGCACTCCAGCCTGGTCTTCGAGCTCGCCCTGAGCCCCCAAGCCCCGAAAACAGTGAGAGAGAATTTGGGGTGCGGGGGGGGAGCTGGGGGGGGCTGAGGGGGGGATTTGGGGGATTTGGGGGGGGAATTGGGGGCTCTGGGGGGTGATGTGGGGTCACTTCGGGGCTTGTGGGGGATTTTGGGGTTCCTTGGGAGGTTTTGGGGTCCCTTGGGAGGTTTTGGGGTCCCTGGGGAGTTTTGGGGTCCCTTGGGGGGCGATTTGGGCTCCTTCGGGCGAGTTTTGGGGTCCCTGTGGGACAATTTGGGGTCCCAGGGACGAGATTTGGGGTCCCTGGGGGAATTTTGGGGTCCTTTGAGGAGGTTTTGGGGTCCCAGGGAGGAGATTTGGGGTCCCTGGGGGAGAATTTGGGGTCCCAGGGATGAGATTTGGGGTCCCTTAAGGGAATTTTGGGGTCCTTTGAGGAGGTTTTGGGGTCTTTTGGGGGTTTTGGGGTTCCTTGAGGAGGTTTTGGGGTCCCTTGGGTGATTTTGGGGTCCCTTGAGGAGGTTTTGGGGTCCGTTCCTGTTTTGGGGTCCCCATTGTGTTTTTGGGGTCCCCATGGTGTGTTTAACCCCTCAGTGCCCAGGTGGGGGTCCCGGCAGGGGGGATGAGGGTCTCGGTTCTGTTTTTATGGGATCCCTGCTCTGTTTTTGGGGTTTCCGATTTCCCGGGTGGATTCTTGGGGGTCCTTTTGGGGATTTTGGGGTCCCCATTGTGTTTTTGGGGTCCCCATTGCGTTTTTGGGGTCCCCACGGTGTGTTTAACCCCTTCCTGCCCAGGCGGGGTCCCGGTGCAGGGATCAGGGGTCCCTGTTGTGTTTTTATGGGGTCCCTGTTGAGGTTTTTGGGATTTCTGATTTCCCGGGTGGATTTTGGGGTCCGTTGTGGGAATTTTGGGGTCCGTTGTGGGGATTTTGGGGTCCCCACGGTGTTTTTAACCCCTCAGTGCCCAGGTGGGGTCCCGGTGCAGAGATCAGGGTCCCTGTTGATTTTTCGGGGTTCCCGATTTCCCGGGTGGATTTTGGGGTCCGTTGTGTGGATTTTGGGGTCCCCACGGTGTGTTTAACCCCTTCCCGCCCAGGTGGGGGTCCCGGCAGGGGGATCAGGGTCCCTGTTGTGTTTTTATGGGATCCCTGCCCTGTTTTTGGGGTTTCCGATTTCCCGGGTGGATTTTGGGGTCCGTTGTGTGGATTTTGGGGTCCCCATTGTGTTTTTGGGGTCCCCATTGTGTTTTTAACCCTCGGTGCCCAGGTGGGGGTCCCGGCGGGGGGATGAGGGTCTCGGTTCTGTTTTATGGGGTCCCTGCTCTGTTTTTGGGATTTCCATTTCCCGGGTGGATTTTGGGGGTCCTTTTGGAGATTTTGGGGTTCCCATTGTGTTTTTGGGGTCCGTTGTGGGGATTTTGGGGTCCCTGCCCCCGTTTAACCCCTTCCCGCCCAGGTGGGGGTCCCGGCGGGGGGATCAGGGTCTCGGTTCTGTTTTTATGGGATCCCTGCTCTGTTTTTGGGATTTCCATTTCCCGGGTGGATTTTGGGGGTCCTTTTTGGAGATTTTGGGGTTCCCATTGCGTTTTTGGGGTTCCCATTGCGTTTTTGGGGTCCCTATGGTGTGTTTAACCCCTTCCTGCCCAGGTGGGGGTCCCGGCGGGGGATCAGGGGTCCCTGTTGTTTTTCGGAGTTCCCGATTTCCCGGTTGGATTTGGGGGGTCCGTTGTGGGGATTTGGGGTCCCCACGGTGTGTTTAACCCCTTGCCGCCCAGGTGGGGGTCCCGGCAGGGGGATCAGGGGTCCCTGTTGTTTTTGGGTTTCCGATTTCCCGGGTGGATTTTGGGGGTGCGTTGTGGGGATTTTGGGGTCCCTGCCCCCGTTTAACCCCTTCCTGCCCAGCCGGGGGTCCCGGTGCAGGCATCAGGGTCCCTGTTGTTTTTTCGGGGTTCCCGATTTCCCGGGTGGATTTTGGGGTCCCCATTGTGTTTTTGGGGTCCCCACGGTGTGTTTAACCCTTGCCGCCCAGGTGGGGGTCCCGGCAGGGGGATCAGGGTCCCTGTTGCTTTTTCGGGGTTTCCGATTTCCGGGTGGATTTTGGGGTCCGTTGTGGGGATTTTGGGGTCCCTGCCCCCGTTTAACCCCTTGCCGCCCAGGTGGGGGTCCCGGCGGGCCGGCGCGAGCAGGGGTCGGGGGGCTCCGCGGCAGCACCGCCTACTCGGTGCGGGTGCAGGCGCGGCCGGACGGGCTGAGCTACGGCGGGTGGTGGAGCCCTGGAGCCCCCCGGGACCGCGACCACCGCCCCGGTGAGTGGCACTGGGGGCACTGGGGGACTGGGGGACTGGGGGATACTGGGGACACTGGGGACACTGGGGACACTGGGGGGACTGGGGGACTGGGGACACTGGGGGGACTGGGGGGACTGGGGGCACTGGGGATACTGGGGGATTGGGGGACTGGGGACACTGGGGATACTGGGGGACTGGGGGACTGGGGGACTGGGGACACTGGGGGACTGGGGACAGACACTGGGGGGACTGGGGATACTGGGGGGACTGGGGGACTGGGGACAGACACTGGGGATACTGGGGCACTGGGGACACTGAGTGACACTGGGGACACTGGGGGCACTGGGGCAGTGGGGATACTGGGGATACTGGGGACACTGGGGGCACCTGCGGGCACTGGGGATACTGGGGGATTGGGGACACTGGGGGCACTGGGGACACTGGGGACACTGGGGACACTGAGGATACTGGGGATACTAGGGGCACTGGGGACACTGGGACACTGGGGGCACTGGGGACACTGGGGGACTGGGGACATTGAGGAGAGATTTGGGGATTTGGGGACACTGGGGGACACGGAGGTGGCACTGACAGGAAGGTGGGGGAGGGGGGCACGGAGGGGTCCCTGAGCTGAGTGACCCCCGTGTGTCCCCAATGTCCCCAAATGTGTCACCCCGTGTCCCCCGATGTCCCCGATGTCCCCAATGTGTCACACCTGTGCCACTCCCGTGTCACTCCTGTGTCCCCGTGTGCCCCCAATGTCCCCAAATGTGTCCCCGATGTCCCTAAATGTGTCATCCATTGTGTCACCCATTGTGTCACCTGTTGTGTCACCCCGTGTCACCCATTGTGTCACTCTGTGTGTCCCCATTGTGTCACCCTGTGTCACCCTGTGTGTCCCCGCTGTGTCCCCGCTGTCCCCAGACCTGGACGGGGTCACGCTGGGTCTCTCCTCTCTGCTGGTGCTGCTGCTGCTGGGACTGGGAGCACTGGGACTGCTGGGACACCGCCGGTACTGGCACTGGGGGACTGGGAGGGACTGGGGGGACTGGGAGGGACTGGGGGGACTGGGGGGACTGGGAGCGCTGGGACTGCTGGGACACCGCCGGTACTGGGACTGGGGGACTGGGAGGGACTGGGGGGACTGGGAGGGACTGGGGGGACTGGGAGGGACTGGGGGGACTGGGGGGACTGGGAGCGCTGGGACTGCTGGGACACCGCCGGTACTGGGACTGGGAGGACTGGGATGAACTGGGAGGGACTGGGAGCACTGGGACACCGCCGGTACTGGGACTGGGGGACTGGGAGGGACTGGGGGACTGGGGGGACTGGGAGCGCTGGGACTGCTGGGACACCGCCGGTACTGGGACTGGGAGGACTGGGAGGGACTGGGAGGGACTAGGAGCACTGGGACTGCTGGGACACCGCCGGTACTGGCACTGCGGGGACTGGGAGGGACTGGGAGGGACTGGGGGGACTGGGATGAACTGGGACTGCTGGGACACTGCCGGTACTGGGACTGGGAGGGACTGGGAGGGACTGGGAGGGACTGGGGGACTGGGATGAACTGGGACTGCTGGGACACTGCCGGTACTGGGACTGGGAGGGACTGGGAGGACTGGGAGGGACTGGGAGGACTGGGGGACTGGGGGACTGGGAGCACTGGGACTGCTGGGACACCGCCGGTACTGGGACTGGGGCACTGGGAGGGACTGGGGGTACTGGGAGGGACTGGGAGCACTGGGACTGCTGGGACACCGCCGGTACTGGCACTGGGGGGACTGGGAGGGACTGGGAGGGACTGGGAGGGACTGGGAGCACTGGGACTGCTGGGACACCGCCGGTACTGGCACTGGGGCACTGGGAGGGACTGGGAATGGGACTGGGAGGGACTGGGATGGACTGGAAATGAGATGATGGGAACTGGGATGGACTGGGAACACTGGGACTGCTGGGACACCGCCGGTACTGGGAGCTCTGGAGGATTTTGGGGTCCCCAGGACGCTCCGTGCTGAGCTGTGGGGTGTATTTGGGGTCTCAGTGATATTTTGGGGTGTCTCTGACATTTTGGGGTCCCCAGCACGCTCCGTGCCAAGCTGTGGGGTGTATTTGGGGTCTCTCTGATATTTTGGGGGTCTCAGTGAGTTTTGGGGTCCCCAGGACTCTCCGTGCCGAGCTGTGGGGTGTATTTGGGGTGTCTCTATGATATTTTTTGGGTCTCAGTGAGTTTTGGGGTCCCCAGGACACTCCGTGCCGAGCTGTGGGGTGTATTTGGGGTGTCTCTATGATATTTTGGGGGTCTCTCTGATATTTTGGGGTGTCTCTATGATATTTTGGGGTCTCAGTGACATTTTGGGGTCTCAGTGACACTTTGGGGTCCCCAGGACGCTCCGTGCCGAGCTGTGGGGTGTATTTGGGGTCTCAGTGACATTTTGGGGTCCCTCTCTGACATTTTGGGGTCCCCAGGACGCTCGTGCCGAGCTGTGGGGTGTATTTGGGGTCTCTCTGATATTTTGGGGTCCCTCTCTGACATTTTGGGGTCCCCAGGACGCTCCGATGCTGGGCTCTCAGTGATATTTTGGGGGTCTCTCTGATATTTTGGGGGTCTCAGTGACATTTTGGGGTCCCCAGCACGCTCGATGCCGAGCTGTGGGGTGTATTTGGGGTGTCTCTATGATATTTTGGGGGTCCCTATGATATTTTGGGGTCTCAGTGAGTTTTGGGGTCCCCGGGACGCTCCGTGCTGGGGTCTCAGTGATATTTTGGGGGTCTCTCTGATATTTTGGGGTGTCTCTCTGATATTTTTGGGGTGTCTCTGACATTTTGGGGTCCCCAGCACGCTCCGTGCCGAGCTGTGGGGTGTATTTGGGGTGTGTCAGTGATATTTTGGGGTCTCTCTGATATTTTGGGGCTCTATGACATTTTGGGGGTCTCAGTGAGTTTTGGGGTCCCCAGGGCGCTCCGTGCCGAGCTGTGGGGTGTATTTGGGGTCTCTATGATATTTTGGGGTGTCTCAGTGACATTTTGGGGTCCCCAGGACGCTCCGTGCCAAGCTGTCGGGTGTATTTGGGGTCTCTATGATATTTTGGGGTGTCTCAGTGACATTTTGGGGTCCCCAGGACGCTCCGTGCCAAGCTGTGGGGTGTATTTGGGGGTCCCTATGATATTTTGGGGTGTCTCAGTGAGTTTTTGGGGTCCCCAGGACGCTCCGTGCCGAGCTGTGGGGTGTATTTGGGGTGTCTCTATGATATTTTGGGGGTCCCTATGATATTTTGGGGTGTCTCTGACATTTTGGGGTCCCCAGGACGCTCCGTGCCGAGCTGTGGGGTGTATTTGGGGGTCTCTATGATATTTTGGGGGTCCCTATGATATTTTTGGGGTCTCAGTGACATTTTGGGGTCCCCAGCACGCTCCGTGCCGAGCTGTGGGGTGTATTTGGGGTGTGTCAGTGATATTTTGGGGTGTCTCTGACATTTTGGGGTCCCCAGGACGCCTCCGTGCCGAGCTGTGGGGTGTATTTGGGGTGTCTCTATGATATTTTGGGGGTCCCTATGATATTTTGGGGTCTCAGTGAGTTTTGGGGTCCCCAGGACGCTCCGTGCTGGGGTCTCAGTGATATTTTGGGGGTCTCTCTGATATTTTGGGGTGTCTCTGACATTTTGGGGTCCCCAGGACGCTCCGTGCCAAGCTGTGGCCGCCGGTCCCGGGCCCCGAGCGGGAGTTCGAGGGGCTCTTCAGGCGCCTCTGGCCGGCAACTTCCAGGTCAGGATGGGCATTTGGGGGGATTTGGGGATTTTGGGGGATTTTGGGGGATTTGGGGGATTTTGGGGGCTCTGGGTACAGGGGGGATTTGGGGTGGGGGTTTGGAGCAGATTTTGGGGATGTTTTGGGTTTTTGGGTGATTTTGGGGTGGATTTTTGGGGCGATATTTGGGGAATTTTTTGGCTGACTGGGGATATTTTGGGCGATTTTGGGGATATTTTGGGCGATTTTTGGGGATATTTTGGGTGATTTTGGGGGATATTTTGGGGATATTGGGGGATATTTTGGGGCGATTTTTTGGGGGATATTTTGGGTGATTTTGGGGATATTTTGGGCGATTTTTGGGGGATATTTTGGGTGATTTTGGGGGATATTTTGGGGATATTGGGGGATATTTTGGGTGATTTTTGGGGATATTTTGGGGCGATTTTTGGGGATATTTTGGGTGACTTTTGGGAATATTTTGGGCGATTTTTGGAGATATTTTTATGATTTTTGGGGGATATTTTGGGCGAGTTTTGGGGATATTTTTGATGATTATTTGGGATATTTTGAGTGATTTTTGGGGATATTTTGGGTGATTTTTGGGGATATTTTTGATGATTTTTGGGGATATTTTGGGCGATTTTGGGGATATTTTGGGCGATTTTTTGGGAGGTTTCTGAGCCGTTTAACCCTTTCCCTCCCGCAGCTGTGGCTGTGCCAGAGCTCGGGCTCCCCTGCGCCCCCCCCCCGCCCCCTCCCCCCGCTGGAGGCCGAGGACTCGGTGGAGGAGGTGGGGGAGGGCCGGGGGCTCCCCCGCCCTGGCCCCGCCCCCCCGGCCCCGCTGACCCCACCCCCGCGCGCGGGCCCCCCCGCAGGCCCCTCCCCCTCGCCCAGTTTCGAGTACACGCTGTTCGAGCCCGGCTCCGCCCTGCTGCGCCCCTCCCCTACGCCAACCTGGCCCCGCCCCCCAAGGGCCCCGCCCCCAAGTGGGACGGACACGCCCCCCATTACGTCATCTGCTCCTGACGGCCGCCGCTGACGTCACAATGGAGCGGTGTCGTCGTCGTGCGGTGACGTCACGCGGGAAGGACGGGTGATGTCATCGGAGAAGGGCGTGTCTCTGTGATGTCATCGCGCTGTGACGGGTGACGTCATCACGAAAGGGACTCGGGATGGTGTCACATGGGGCACAATGACGTCATCACAACGGGACGCAGCGCACGATGACGTCACATGGAGACAATGGGTGACGTCATCGCATAAAGGACTTGGTGTGATGTCACATGGGGCACAGTGACGTCATTGCAGAAGGGCGTGTCTCTCTTATGAGTGACATCAGACAGAAAGGATGGATGACGTCACCACATGAAGGACTTGGGATGACATCATACGAGGGAACAGTGACGTCACTGCAGAGGGGCGTGTCTCTGTGATGTCATCGCAGAATGAACTCGGGGTGACGTCACACCTTAGTACAATGACATCATCACAGAAGGGATGATGTCGTATGGGGCACAATGACGTAATCACGGAGAGGCCGTGCCTCTGACGTCACACAAGGTGCAATGACGTCACGCAGAAGGACCTGATGATGTCATGAGACGAGGGGCACAACACAGTGATGTCACACTGTGGAACGATGACGTCATCACGGAGGGGACGTGTCCCGGCGATGTCACTCAGAGGGGACAGATGACGTCACGACGGAGGGGACTCATCAGGGTGATGTCACACCGAACAATGACGTCATCACGCCACGCGGAACGACGGCGTCATCACGCAGGGGACGCGTCATGGTGACGTCACAAGGACGGGGCGTGTCACGGTTACATCACACCCAAGGGGCAGATGACGTCACGGCAGGAGGGACACGTCACGGTGACGTCACACGGACAGAACAGATGACGTCATCGTGGGGGGAACCTCACCCCGTGGAGTCACACAGGGGCGTGGTGATGTCATCATGGGGAACACGTGACGCGGTGACGTCATCGCTGATGTGGTGTGACTCACAGTGACGTCACACACGGGGTCGGGGGGGGGACAGCGAATTCCGCCTGCTTTGGGTTTTTAATGATTTTGTACAATAAAAGTGACACCAGCACCACAGAGCCACTGGGGACACTGGGATGGACTGGGATGGACTGGGAGTGACTGGGAGCACTGGGACAGGAGCCTGGGACGCTCTGGGGACGCTGGGAGGGACTGGGAGCACTGGGACAGGAGCCTGGGACACTCTGGGGACACTGGGATGGACTGGGAGTGACTGGGAGCACTGGGACAGGAGCCTAGGACGCTCTGGGGACACTGGGAGTGACTGGGAGCACTGGGAGCACTGGGACAGGAGCCTGGGACACTCTGGGGACGCTGGGAGTGACTGGGAGCACTGGGACAGGAGCACTGGGACACTCTGGGGACGCTCTGGGGACACTGGGAGCACTGGGAGCACTGGGACACTCTGGGGACGCTCTGGTGCCACTGGGAGCACTGGGACACTCTGGGGACGCTCTGGTGCCGCTGGGAGCACTGGGAGCTCTGGGACACTCTGGGGACGCTCTGGGGACACTGGGAGCACTGGGAGCTCTGGGACACTCTGGGGACGCTCTGGTGCCACTGGGAGCACTGGGACAGGAGCACTGGGACACTCTGGGGACGCTCTGGTGCCACTGGGAGCACTGGGACAGGAGCCTGGGACACTCTGGGGACGCTCTGGGGACACTGGGAGCACTGGGACAGGAGCCTGGGACACTCTGGGGACGCTCTGATGCCACTGGGAGCACTGGGACGGGAGCACTGGGACACTCTGGGGACGCTCTGGTGCCGCTGGGGCCCCGGGGGTGGCCCAGCCCGGCGGGGGGAGGGGCTGATAACGCTTATCGGGAGCGCGCAGCTGCCGCGGGTGGGGACACCTGGCACCGCGTCACCCCCGGCCCCGCCCGTGTCCCCAGCACAGCGGGAATGACGTCACCGGGCACTGGGAACGTGTCACCCACCGGGTCCTTGTCACTCGTGACGGAGGGGTGACGTCACAGCCCCCGTCACCCGCGTGGGGAGTGACACTGAGTCCGTGTCACCAAAGGGGGGGTGACAACAGACCCGTGTCACCCATCGGGTCCCTGTCACCATTGGCTCTGTGTCACTAGGGGAGGGTGGCACCGAGCCTGTGTCACCCATGGGGTCCGTGTCACCAGAGGGGGGTGACATCGAGGTCCTTGCCACTCGTGGCGGGGTGACATCGAGGTCCTTGCCACTCGTGGGGGGTGACATCGAGTCTTTGTCACCGGTGGGGGCGACACCGAGTCCGTGTCACCCCGGGCTGCCTGTGCCACCATCGGGTCCGTGCCACTCTGGCCGTGTCACGCCCAGCGCTCCTCGCTGTCGCCGTCCCCCTCGCAGCCGCAGTCGCTGTCGCTGTCGCTGTCTCCCCTGTCGCTGTCGCTGTCGCTGTCGCTGTCGCTGTCGCTGTCCCCGTCGCCGTCCCCGGCCCCGCGCCGGCCCAGCCGCAGCCGCCAGCGGCGGGGCGCGCTCCCGGGGCAGCGCAGCGTCACCCGCGCGCGGCCGGCGCCGGGGCGGTGCCCGCGGGCCGGGCTCAGGCGGCAGCGCGCCGGGAAGAAGCGCAGCAGCGGCGCCAGGAGCTGCGGCCCGGCCGGGGACAGCGCAGCGCCGCCACCAGCTGCGGGGCCGCGGGCGCGCCGCGCGTCAGCTCCAGCAGCAGCGCGGCCAGGCGCCACGGCACGGCCGGGCACCGCCCCAGGTAGCGCTCCAGCCCGTCCAGCAGCAGCAGCGCCGGCGGCTGCGCGCACAGCCACACCCGCGCCAGCAGCTCGCGACACAGCGCCCGGCGGGAGCGCGGGTAGCGCAGCTCCAGGCGCTGCGGGTGCGGGGACAGGGGACAGGGGACAGGGGACAGAGGACAGGGGACAGGGGACAGGGGGACAGAGGGACAGGGGAACAGGGGACAGAGGGGACAGGGGACAGGGGACAGAGGACAGGGGACAGAGGGACAGGGGACAGAGGGACAGGGGACAGAGGGGACAGAGAGGACAGGGGACAGAGGGACAGAGGAGACGGGGGACAGATAGGACAGGGGATAGAGGGGACACAAAGGGGGCAGAGGACGGGGGACAGGCGACAGGTGTGACAGGGGACAGAGACGGGGGGACAGGGCATGGGAGGGACATAAGAGGGGACAGGGAGCAAAAAGGACAGGGGACAGAGAGGACACGGGACAGGGAGGGACAAGGGGGACACGGGGACAGGGGGGACAGAGAGGACAGGGGACGGGGAACAGAGGATACACGGAAATAGGGAGGGGCAAAGTGGGGACAGAGGGGACATGGAGACGGGGACAGAGGGACACAGGACAGGGCACCGAGGGGACACGGGACAGAGGGGACAAGGGGGATGGGGACAGAGGGGACAAGAAGAAAGGGGGACAGAGGGGACAAGAGTCAGGCCGCGCCCCAAAGCGTTTCACACCCCGCCATCAATGGGGGTCCCCAAACAGCACCCGCACGCACAGCCCCGCCCACAACGGCGACAAGCCACGCCCCAATCCTAAGACACGCCCACAACGAATCCATGTATTTAAAACCGCGCCCAAGGAAACACGGCCCCGCCCCTCCCTCACAAACCCCGCCCATCCCCAGCAAACCCCGCCCCTTCCCTCACAAACCCCGCCTTCCCTCACAAACTCCGCCTCTCCCTCACACACCCCGCCCCCTCACAACCCCGCCTCTCCCTCACTCACAACCCCGCCTCTCCTCGCGGCCTCCTCCCCGGCCCCGCTCACCTGCAGCGCCCGCGGAGTCGGGGCCGGCTCCGCCGGGGCCTCCCGGGAGCCGCGGGATGGCGCTCGGCGCCAGGAACAGCGTGCGGGGCCCGTCCGCGCCGCCCGCCAGCGCCGTCCGCAGCAGCAGCGAGGTGCGGCCCGAGCCCGCCGGGCCCAGCACCAGCACCGGCAGCGGCGGCAGCGGCGCCTCCGAGCCTCCCCCAGAGCCCGCTCCAGCGCCGCCGCCATGGCCGGAGCCGGGCGGCCAATCAGCTGCGCGCCACGGCAGCGCTCAGCCAATCACAGCGCGGCTCCGCCTCAGCGCCGGAACGGCCGCGACAGCTCGGCCAATCAGGTAACGGCTCCCTCAGCGCTGTTCCCGCCCACCGGAGAGGGCGCGAGTCTCTCAGCCAATCAGAGCACAGCTCCCTCGGCGCCCTTCCTGCCTCTGCGGCTCTCAGCCAATCAGAGCGCGGCTCGCCCTCCCTCACCGCCGTTCCCGCCTCTGCGGCCCTCAGCCAATCAGAGCACAGCTCCCCTCAGCGCTGTTCCCGCCTCTGCGGCTCTCAGCCAATCAGAGCACAGCTCCCCTCAGCGCTGTTCCCGCCTCTGCAGCTCTCAGCCAATCAGAGCACAGCTCCCCTCAGCGCTGTTCCCGCCTCTGCGGCTCTCAGCCAATCAGAGCACAGCTCCCCTCAGCGCTGTTCCCGCCTCTGCAGCTCTCAGCCAATCAGAGCACAGCTCCCCTCAGCGCCGTTCCCACCTCTGCGGCTCTCAGCCAATCAGAGCACAGCTCCCCTCAGCGCCGTTCCCGCCTCTGCGGCTCTCAGCCAATCAGAGTGTGGCTCGCGCTCCCCTCAGCGCCGTTCCCGCCCCCGCGGTAATGAGATGCGCGTGCAAAGGGGCGGGGCGAGCACGGGGACACGCCCACCCCCGTGCGCGAGGGTCACAATTGTCACGCGAGGGACACTTGAGGGTCACGCGAGGGTGACATGAGTCACTTGAGGGTGCCCAAAGGTCATTAAGGGTCACACAAAAGTCCCCAAAAGGTCATTAAGGGTCACACAAGGGTCCCCAAATGCCACCTGAGGGTCACACAAGTCACCAGAATGACCCCAAACGCCACCCAAGTGTCCTCAAATGCCACCCGAGGGTCCTCAAGTGTCCCCAAATGCCACCTGAGGGTCACACGAGTCACTAGAATGTCCCCAAATGCCACACACAGGTCCCCAAATGCCACCTGAATGTCCCCAAATGCCACCAGAGGGTCACACAAGTCACCCAAATGTCCCCAAATGTCACACACATGTACTCAATGCCACACAAATGTCCCCAAATGCCACCTGAATGTCCCCAAAGGCCACCTGGGGGTCACACAAGTGACTGGAGTGTCCCCAAAGGCCACACAAAGCTCCCCGAATGCCACCCGAGGGTCCCCAAAACGCCACCTGAATGTCCCTAAAGGCCACCCAAATGTCCCCAAATCCACACAAATGTCCCCAAATGCCACCTGAGGGTCACACAAGTCACCCAAATGTCCCCAAATGCCACCCAAGAGTCCTCAAACGGTCCTCAAATGCCACCTGAATGTCCCCAAATGCCACCCAAATGTCCCCAAATCCACACAAATGTCCCCAAAGGCCACCTGAGGGTCACACAAGTCACCCAAATGTCCCCAAATGTCACCCGAGTGTCCCTAAATGCCACACAAGGGTCACACAAGTCACCAGAATGTCCCCAAACGCCACCCAAGTGTCCTCAAGAGTCATCCAAGTATCCCCAAATGTCCCCAAATCCACACAAATGTCCCCAAATGCCACCTGAGGGTCACACAAGTCACCCAAATGTCCCCAAATGCCACCCGGGTGTCCCCAAATGCCACCTGAATGTCCCCAAAGGCCACACAAATGTCCCCAGATGCCACCCAAGTGTCCCCAGATGTCACACAAGGGTCACACAAGTCACTGGGATGTCCCCAAATGCCGCCCAAGTGTCCTCAAACGTCATCCAAGTGTCCCCAAACACCACCCAAATGTCCCCAAATGCCACCCAAGAGTCCTCAAAGGGTCCCTAAATGCCACCTGAATGTCTCCAAATGCCACACAAATGTCCCCAAAGGTCACACAAGGGTCACACAAGTGACTGGAATGTCCCCAAATGCCACCCAAGTGTCCTCAAAAGTCATCCAAGTGTCCCCAAATGCCACCTGAGGGTCCCCAAATGCCACACAAATGTCCCCAAAGGTCACACAAGGGTCACACAAGTCACTGGAGTGTCCCCAGATGCCACACAAATGTCCCCAAATGCCACCTGAATGTCCCCAAAGGCCACCTGGGGGTCACCAAGTGACTGGACTGTCCCCAAAGGCCACACAAATGTCCCCAAACGCCCCCCGGGTGTCCCCAAAGTGTCCCCAAGGTGTCCCCAGGGTGTCCCCCGCGTCCCCCCCCGCTCTCTCGGGGCTCCCCGGGTTCCCGAGCGTCCCCGGGGGATCCTCGGGCTGTTCCCGACTGTCCCCGAGTGTCCCCAGGGGATTCCCGGGCCGTGCCGGGGCTTCTGCGGCCTCGCCCTTCCCGGGGGGGTCCCTGGGGGTCCCGGGGGTCCCGAGGCTCGGGGCGTCCCCTCGGCTCCGCGTATTCTCCAGCAATAACAGCGCGGGCGGAGGATCCGTGTTACGGCCCGAGAATACCCGGGGCCGCGGGGCGCGGGGGACCGGGCGGGCCAGGGGCCAGGGGGATCCGGGGGTTGGGGGGCTCGGGGGTCCGGGGGATTCGGGGGTTGGGGGACTCGGGGGTCCGGGGGCTCCGGGGGCTTCGGGGGGATTCGGGGGGATACGGGGGTCTGGGGCATTCAGGGATCTGAGGAGAATTTGGGGGTTCAGGGGTCTGGGGGCTCGGGGGGATTCCGGGGTCTGAGGGAGATTTGGGGGTTCACGGGATTCGGGGGTCTGGACGGGGTCTGGGGGCCCGGGGGATTCTGGGGGTCTGGGGGATTCAGGGGTCTGGGGAGTTTTGGGGATCCGGGGGGATCCAGGGGGTTGGGGGGATTCAGGGGTCTGGGGGAGATTTGGGGGTTCAGGGGTCTGGGGGCCCGGGGGATCCGGGGGAATCGGGGGTTGGGGGATTCAGGGATCTGAGGAGAATTTGGGGGTTCAGGGGGTCTGGGGGGGTCTGGGGGCTCGGGAGGATTCGGGGGGGTTGGGGGGATTTGGGGGGTCCGGGGGATACGGGGGTCTGGAGGATTCAGGGGTCTGAGGAGAATTTGGGGGGTTCAGAGGATCCAGGGGTCTGGGGGATTCGGGGGATTGGGGGGGATTCAGGGATCTCAGGAGGATTTGGGGGTTCAGGGGTCTGGAGGGGGTCTGGGGGGATTTGGGGGGTCCGGGGGGTTGGGGGGATTCAGGGATCTCAGGAGGATTTTGGGGTTCTGAGAGATCCAGGGGTCTGGGAGGATCCAAGGGTCTGGGGGAGATTTGGGGGGTTCAGGGGGATTCAGGGATCTGGGGGGTCTGGGGGCTCGGGGGGATCCGGGGGGATTTGGGGGGATTCAGGGGTCTGGGGGATTCGGGGGTCTGGGGGAGATTTGGGGGTTCTGTGGGGAGGATTTGGGGGTCTGGGGGAGATTTGGGGGTCCAGGAATTGAGGGGTCCCGGATTTTGGGGGATCTCCGGGAGTTTGGGGGTCTCAGAGTCCCCAAATCGGGGAGTCCCGGATTTGGGGGACTCGGGGGTCCGGGGGGATTCGGGGGATTCGGGGGGATTCGGGGGTGTTGGGGGGCTCCGGGGGGATTCGGGGGATTGGGATGATTCAGGGATCTGAGGAGGATTTGGGGTTCAGGGGTCTGGAGGGGTCTGGGGGATCGGGGGGATACGGGGGGTTGGGGATTTGGGGGTCCGGGGGGATTCGGGGGTCTGGAGGATTCAGGGGTCTGAGAAGGATTTGGGGGTTCTGAGAGATCCAGGGGTCTGGGGGATTCGGGGGTCTGGGGGAGATTTGGGGTTCAGGGGATTCAGGGGTCTGGGGGGGTCTGGGGGCTCGGGGGATCCGGGGGATTTGGGGGGATTCAGGGGTCTGGGGGATTCGGGGGTCTGGGGGACATTTGGGGGTCCAGGAATTGAGGGGTCCCGGATTTTGGGGGGTTTGGGGGTCTCAGAGCCCCCAAATCGGGGAGTCCCCGGATTTTGGGGTGGTTTGGGGGTCTCAGAGTCCCCAAATTGGGGTCCCGGATTTTGGGGGAGGTCTCAGAGCCCCCAAATCGGGGGTCCCGGATTTTGGGGGGTCTCAGAGTCCCCAAATTGGGGTCCCGGATTTTGGGGGTCTCAGAGTCCCCAAATCGGGGGTCCCGGATTTTTGAGGGGTCTCAGAGCCCCCAAATCGGGGTCCCGGATTTTGGGGGTCTCAGAGCCCCCAGATTGGGGTCCCGGATTTTGGGGCGGTTTGGGGGTCTCAGAGCCCCCAAATCGGGGGTCCCGGATTTTGGGGGTCTCAGAGCCCCCAAATTGGGGTCCCGGATTTTTGGGGGCGGTTTGGGGTCTCAGAGCCCCAAATTGGGGTCTCGGATTTTGGGGGTCTCAGAGCCCCCAAATTGGGGTCCCGGATTTTGGGGGGTTTGGGGAGTCTCAGAGCCCCCAAATTCGGGGGTCCCG
Source organism: Luscinia luscinia (assembly GCA_034336685.1). NCBI lineage: Eukaryota > Metazoa > Chordata > Aves > Passeriformes > Muscicapidae > Luscinia > Luscinia luscinia. The sequence goes on from JAKWBO010000050.1 coordinate 197,578, forward strand.
GATTTTGGGGGGGTTTGGGGGTCTCAGAGCCCCCAAATTGGGGTCCCGGATTTTGGGGGGTCTCAGAGTCCCCAAATCGGGGGTCCCCGGATTTTGGGGGGGGGTTTGGGGGGTCTCAGAGCCCCCAAATTCGGGGGTCTCGGATTTTGGGGGGGTTTGGGAGTCTCAGAGCCCCCAGTCGGGGTCCCGGCAGCCGCAGCCGCCCTGCCCCTTCAGCACCGCGGACAGCGCCGCCCCAGCGCCGCGTGCGGGGGGATTAGGGGGATTTGGGGGGATTTGGGGGTCTATAGGGGTCTATAGGGGTCTATAGGGGTCTGTGGGGGATTTGGGGGTCTGTGGGGGGTCTATAGGGGGCTATGGGGGGATTTGGGGGGTCTGTAGGGGTCTGTGCGGGTCTATAGGGGTCTGTGGGGGGGATTTGGGGGTCTATAGGGGTCTGTGGGGATCTACAGGGGTCTATGGGGGTCTGTAGGGGCTATAGGGGTCCATAGGGGTCTATAGGAATCTGTGGGGGGCTATAGGGGGTCTCCTATGGGGGTCTGTAGGGGGTCTATAGGGGTCTGTGGGAATCTATAGGGGTCTATGGGGGTCTGTGGGGGTCCATAGGGTTCCACAGGGATCCATAGGGGTCTACAGGCACCTACAGGAGTCCATAGGGTTCTACAGGGGCCCATAGGGGTCTATAGGGGTCTATAAGGGTCTATGGGGGTCCATAAAGTTCTATAGGGAGCCCATAGGGTTCTATAGGTGTCCATAGGTGTCCATAGGGTTCTATAGGGCTCCATAGGGGCCCACAGGGATCCTTAGGTGTCCATACGGATCTATAGGGGCCCGTAGGGTTCTATAGGTGTCTATAGGGTTCTATAGGGGTCCATAGGGATCTATAGGGGTCTATAGGGCCCATAGGGATCCATAGAGTTCTATAGGTGTCTATAGGGCTCCACAGGGGTCTATAGGGTTCAATGGGGGTCCATAGGTGTCCATAAGTGTTCATAGGGGTGTATAGGGGCCCATAGGAGTCTATAGGGGCCCATAGGTGTCTATAGGGATCTATAGGGGTCTATAGGGATCCATAGGGTTCCATAGAGTCTATAGGGGCCCATAGGGATCCATAGAGTTCTATAGGTGTCTACAGGGGTCCATAGGTGTCTATAGGGATCTATAGGGGTCTATAGGGGCCCATAGGGTTCCATAGGGGTCCCCAGGGTTCTATAGGGGCCCGTAAGGCTCTATAGGGGTTCTATAGGGATCTATAGGGATCTATAGGGATCCATAGAGTTCTATAGGGGTCTATAGGGGCCCTGCTAGGGTTCCATAGGGTTCCATAGGGGTTCCCAGCGTTCCATAGGGGTCCATAGGGTTCCATAGGGATCTATAGGGGCCCATAGGGTTCCATAGGGTTCCATAGGGGTCCCCAGGGTTCTATAGGGGCCCGTAAGGCTCTATAGGGATCTATAGGTGTCCATAGGGGTCTATAGGGTCCCACAGGGTTCCATAGGGTTCCCCAGGGATCTATAGGGGCCCGTAAGGCTCTATAGGGTTCCATAGGGTTCCATAGGGTTCCATAGGGATCTATAGGGTTCCCCAGGGATCTATAGGGTTCCATAGGGTCCCACAGGGCTCCCCAGGGGCCGGCCAGGCGCGGGGTCCCTCCTTAGGGGCGCCTCCCATAACTCCTCACCCCAGGCTCCCCCGCGCTGGGACCCGCCCCCAAATCACCCACAGGACCCCCAACCCCCAAACACCCCTATGGATCCCCTATGGATCCCCTATAGATCCCCTATAGATCCCCTCCCCCACGGCCAGGGGCCCCGCCCCCCACAGCGCCCCCTCCCTGCGCAGGGCACCCCCAGCGCTCCCCACCCCCAAATCCCCCAAATCCCCCCAAAAATCCCCCCGGCCCCCCCGCTCACCCTCGGCCGCCGGAGCCGCGCCCGCCGCAGTCCGAGGGGCGGAACCAGCAAGACCACGCCCACAGCGCCACGCCCACCCCAAACCGCGCCCGCGTGCGTGACGTCAGCGCGGCCACGCCCACAAACCCCTTCCCTCGCGGGCCACGCCCGTTAATCGTGACGTCACGGGTGTCACGCCCACAGTGGGGCTGCATTGGCCACGCCCCTTTGTTTCCATAGCGACGTGGGCGTGGCGCGGTTGGCCACGCCCATAAACGGTTTATAGTCACGTGGTTGAAGCCACGCCTCCTCCGGACACGCCCCTCCCCCATTGGCTGCTGCGGGCACGTGGGCGCGGCCACGCCCCTTTTATGGGTGGGGAAACCCTGGAAACCCCCAGACCCAAAAAAACCCCCAGACCCAAAAAACCCCCCAGACCCCTATGAAACCCCCAGACCCAAAAAAACCCCAGACCCAAAAAAACCCCAGACCCAAAAAACCCCGACCCAAAAAACCCCCAGACCCAAAAAACCCCCAGACCCAAAAAACCCCAGACCCAAAAAACCCCCAGACCCAAAAAAAACCCCCAGACCCAAAAAAAAAACCCCCAGACCCAAAAAACCCCCAGACCCCCAGACCCAAAAAACCCCCAGACCCAAAAAACCCCCAGACCCAAAAACCCCCAGGCCCAAAAAACCCCCAGGCCCAAAAAAATACCCCCAGACCCAAAAAAACCCCCAGACCCAAAAAACCCCCAGACCCAAAAAAAACCCCCAGACCCAAAAAAAAAACCCCCCAGACCCAAAAAACCCCCAGACCCAAAAAACCCCCAGACCCAAAAACCCCCAGACCCAAAAAAAACCCCCAGACCCAAAAAAACCCCCAGACTCAAAAAAACCCCAGACCCAAAAAACCCCCAGACCCAAAAAACCCCCAGACCCAAAAAACCCCAGACCCAAAAAACCCCCAGACCCAAAAAAACCCCCAGACCCAAAAATACCCCAGACCCAAAAACCCCAGACCCAAAAAAACCCCCAGACCCAAAAAAACCCCCAGACCCAAAAAACCCCAGACCCAAAAAAACCCCAGACCCAAAAAAACCCCCAGACCCAAAAACCCCCAGACCCAAAAAAAAAGCCCCCAGACCCAAAAAAAAACCCCAGACCCAAAAAAAACCCCCAGGCCCAAAAAACCCCAGGCCCAAAAAACCCCCAGACCCAAAAAAAACCCCCAGACCCAAAAAACCCCCAGACCCAAAAAAAACCCCCCAGACCCTATAGAAACTCCAGAGATCCCCCATAGACCCCCCCAAATTCCCTATAGACCCCCCAAAATCCCCTATAGGGACCCCCCAAATCCTCTATAGACCCCCAAAATCCCTACAGGGACCCCAAATCCCCTACAGGGACCCCAAATCTCCTATAGACCCCCCAAAATCCCCCTATAGACCCCCCCAAATACCCGTAGGGACCCCAAATTTTCTATAGGGACCCCCAAAATCCGCCACAGGCCCCCCAAATCCTCTATAGGGACCCCCAAATCTCCTATAGACCCCCAAATCCCCTATAGGGACCCCCAAATCCTCTGTAGAACCCCAAAATCCCATAGACCCCCCAAAATCCCCTACAGAACCCCCAAATTTTCTATAGAACCCCAAAATCCCCTATAGACCCCCCCAAATACCCGTAGGGACCCCAAATTTTCTACAGGGCCCCCAAATCCCCCACAGGCCCCCCAAATTCCCCCACACTCACACGGGGGGGTCACACGAAGCCGCTTTATTGCCCCTCCCCCACCCCCCCAAAAAATCCCCTCCCCAAATTTCCAGAATCCCCCAAAAATTTGGGAACCTCCCCCAAGTTTCAGAAATGTCAAATTTCGGGTTCCCTAAATTTCGGGATCCTTCAAATTTTGGGATCTCCCTCCCCAAATTTCGGGATTTTCAATTTTGGGAACTTCCTCCCCAAATTTCAGGAATTTCAAATTTCGGGTTCCCCTGAATTTCGGGAAACTTCCCCGAATTTCGGGATTTTCAAATTTTGAGGTAAACCAAATTTTGGGAACACTCCCTCCCACAAATTTCGGGATTTTCAAATTCTGGGAACCCCCAAATTTTGGGAACCTCCCCCAAATTCCAGGATTTTCAAATTTCGGGTTCTCCAAAATTTCGGGATCCTCCAAATTTTGGGGACCTCCCCTCCCAAATTTCAGAAATTTCAAATTTTGAGATCCCTAAATTTTGGGATTTTTAAATTTTGAGATCCCCCAAATTTTGGAACTCCCCTTCCCAAATTCCACGATTTCCAAATTTCACAATCCCCCAAATTTCAGAAATTTCAATTTTCGAGATCATCCAAATTTCGGGATTTTCAAATTTCGGGATCCCCAAAATTTTGACATTCCCCTAATTTTGGGATTTTCAAATTTCGGGATCCCCAAAATTTTGGGATTTTTCAAATTTCTCCATCCCAAATTTTCAGCCTCCTCCTCCCCCCCCAAAAAAAACAAACCAGAAATTTTTGGGGTTCCCAAATTTCACCCCCCCCGAATTTTTTGGGGTTCCCCTTTTCCCACCCCCCCCAAAATTCCGGGACCCCCAAAATTCCCAATTCGGCTCTCAGGTCACAGCTGGGAACTCGGCCCGACGCACCTGGGGGGACGGGGGTCACCCTAAAATTTTGGGGTCCCCCCCAAATTTCTCACCCCCACCCCAAATTTTGGGACCCCCCCCGGACTTTGTCCCTCCCCCTTTTTAAAAATTTATTTTTGGGATCTCCCCAAAATTTTGGGATTTTCTCCGCCATTTTTGGGCCCCCTCCTTTTTTGGGGTCCCTCCCCATCTTTGGTGTCCCTTTTCCCAATTTTGGGGTCCCTCCCCATTTTCGGGGTCAGTTTCTGGGGTCCCTTTTCCCATTTTCGGGTCAGTTTCGAGGTCCCCTCCTGTTTTTGGGGTCCTCACCATTTTTGGGGTTCCATCCCCGTTTTTGGGGGTCCTTTTCCCAATTTTGGGGGTCAGTTTTGGGTCCCCATTCCCATTTTTGGGGTCCCTCCCATTTTCGGGATTTTTGGGGTCCCTATTCTATTTTCGGGGTCCCCATTCCCAATTTTGGGGTCCCCTCCCCATTTTCGGGTTTTTTGGGATCTCTTTCCCATTTTGGGGTCAGTTTTTGGGGTCCCATTCCCATTTTTGGGGTCCCTCACCATTTTTGGGGTCCCTTTTCCCATTTTGGGGTCAGTTTTCGGGGTCCCTCCCATTTTCGGGATTTTTGGGTCCCTTTTCCCATTTTGGGGTCAGTTTTCGGGTTCCTCCCATTTTTGGGGGTCCCCTCCCCATTTTTGGGGTCCCCTCCCATTTTTAGGGTTCCCATCCCCATTTTTGGGGTCCCTTTTCCTGTTTCGGGGTCAGTTTTTGGGGTCCCTCCCCATTTTCGGGATTTTTTGGGGGTCCCATTCCCATTTTCGGGGTCCCTCCCCATTTTTGGGGTCAGTTTTGGGGTCCCCATCCCCAATTTCGGGCTCAGTTTTTGGGGTGCCCTCCCGTTTTCGGGCTCAGTTTTTGGGGTCCCTCCCCATTTTGGGATTTTTGGGGTCCCCATTCCCATTTTTGGGGTCAGTTTTTGGGGTCCCTCCCCATTTCGGGCTCAGTTTTTGGGGGTCCCTCCCCAATTTCGGGCTCAGTTTTTGGGGTCCCTCCCCATTTTGGGGTCAGTTTTTAGGGTCCCCTCCCAATTTCGGGCTCAGTTTTTGGGGTGCCCTCCCATTTTGGGGTCAGTTTTGGGGTCCCTCCCCAGACTTCGGGCTCAGTTTTGGGGTGCCCTCACCATTTTTGGGCTCAGTTTTGGGGTGCCCTCACCTGGCCGACGCTGATCCCCTCCAGGGGGGGTTGGGGGTTTTGGGGGGCAGCTCTGGGGGCTCAGGGTTTCTCCCCAAAATCCCCAACCTGGCTCTGGAAGTTTCCAACCACGCACGTGACCTGGGGGGATGGGGAGATTTGGGGAATTTGGGAGATTTTGGGGGATTTTGGGAAATTTTGGGGAAATTTGGGGAAATTTGGGAGATTTTGGGGGATTTGGGGAATTTGGGAAATTTGGGGAGATTTTGGGAGATTTGGGAGATTTTGGGGAATTTGGGGAGATTTTGGGAAATTTGGGGAATTTTGGGGAAATTTTGGGGGATTTTGGAAAATTTTGGGAAATTTGGGAAATTTTGGGGAATTTGGGGAAATTTGGGGGATTTTGGGGAGATTTTGGGGGATTTTAGAAAATTTTGGGGAAATTTGGGAGATTTTGGGAGATTTTGGGGAATTTTGGGGAAATTTGGGGAAATTTGGGGAGATTTTGAGGGAATTTGGGAGATTTTGGGGATATTGGGGAGATTTTGGGAGATTTTGGGAAATTTGGGGGAATTTGGGAGATTTTGGGATATTTTGGGAGATTTTGGGGAGATTTTGGGAAATTTGGGGAAATTTGGGGAGATTTTGGGGGATTTGGGGAGATTTTGGGGGATTTGGGGAGATTTTGGGAGATTTTGGGGGATTTTGGGGGATTTTCGGGAAATTTTGGGGAGATTTTGGGAAATTTTGGGAGATTTTGGGGAGATTTCGGGAGATTTTGGGGGAATTTGGGAGATTTTGGGAGATTTTGGGGCATTTTGGGAGATTTTGGTTTTTGGGATATTTTGGGTCTCACCAGGAATGCAGCGATGCCGGTGCCGCACAGGAGGGGGAGGGGCAGATTTTGGGATTTTTGGGGATTGTTTTGGGATTTTTGGGATTTTTCTATTTTTTGCTATTTTGACCCTGTTTTTTCGGGGATTCTTCGGGATTTTTTTGGTTTTTGGGTTTTTTGGGATGTTTGGGGTCTCACCAGGAATGCGGCGATGCCGGTGCCGCACGGGGGGAAGGGGCGGATTTGGGGCGGATTTGGGATTTTTTGGGATTTTTTGGGTTTTTTGGGGTTTTTCTATTTTTCCCTATTCTGACCCCCGGTTTTTTAATTTTTCGGGATTTTCTGGGTTTTTGGGATATTTGGGGTCTCACCAGGAAGGCGGCGATGCCGGTGCCGCACAGGAGGGGGAGGGGCGGATTTTGGGATTTTTTGGGATTTTTTGGGATTTTTCTATTTTTCCTATTTTGACCCCGTTTTTTTTATTTTTCGGCATTTTTGGGTTTTTGGGATGTTTTGGGGTCTCACCAGGAAGGCGGCGATGCCGGTGCTGCACAGGGAGGGGAGGGGCGGATTTGGGGTCGATTTTGGAATTTTTGGGGATTTTTGGGATTTTTCTATTTTTCGCTATTCTGATCCCGTTTTTTTTAATTTTTCGGGATTTTTTGGGTTTTTTGGGATATTTGGGGTCTCACCAGGAAGGCGGCGATGCCGGTGCCGCACAGGAGGGGGAGGGGCGGATTTGGGGTCGATTTTTGGAATTTTTTGGGGGATTTTTTGGGATTTTTCTATTTTTCGCTATTCTGATCCCGTTTTTTTTAATTTTTCGGGATTTTTTGGGTTTTTTGGGATGTTTGGGGTCTCACCAGGAAGGCGGCGATGCCGGTGCCGCACAGGAAGCCCCCCAGGACCCCCCCCCAGCTGTTCCTGTGCTCGGCCACGCGCAGCGCCCCCAGCAGGAACGGGGGGGCCGCGAACCCCAGAACGGCGGCGGGTTTGGCCAGGCGGGAGCCGCCCCCGCGCCACGCCAGGGTCACGTACAGCTGGGGGAGAGAGAAAAAATCCTAAAAACATCCTAAAAACCGTCCCAAAAAAATCCCCGCCCCAAAAAACCCCAAAAAACCCCAATGAAATAACCCCAAAAACCAATAAAATAACCCCAAAAAACCATCCCAGTCCCGCCCCCGCGCCACGCCAGGGTCACGTACAGCTGGGGGAGAGAGAAAAAATCCTAAAACCATCCTAAAAACCGTCCCAAAAAAATCCCCGCCCCAAAAACCCAAATAAACCCCCCAAAAACCACCCCAAAATCCCAATAAAATAATCCCCCAAACCAATAAAATAACCCAAATCTGCCGCCCCGCGCCACGCCAGGGTCACGTACAGCTGGGGGGAGAGAAAAAAATCCTAAAACCATCCTAAAAACCGTCCCAAAAAAATCCCCGCCCCAAAAAACCCAAAAAAACCCCGAAAAAATAACCCTAAAAATGAATAAAATAACCCCAAAAATCCTAAAACCGCCCCAAATCTGCCCCCCGCGCCACGCCAGCGTCACGTACAGCTGGGGGGAGAGAAAATCCCAAAAATATCCTAAAAACCGTCCCAAAAAATCCCCGCCCCAAAAACCCAAAACCCCAAATGAAATAACCCCAAAATCCTAAAACCCGCCCCAAATCTGCCGCCCCGCGCCACGCCAGCGTCACGTACAGCTGGGGGAGAGAGAAAATCCTAAAATATCCTAAAAATATCCCAAAAAATCCCCGCCCCAAAAAACCCAAAACCCCCAAAAACCCAATGAAATAACCCCAAAAATCCTAAAAACGGCCCTAAATCTGCCCCCGCGCCACTCCAGCGTCACGTACAGCTGGGGGGGAGAGAAAAAATCCTAAAAACATCCTAAAAAATATCCCAAAAAAATCCCCGCCCCAAAAAACCCAAAAAACCCAATAAACCAAAAAATAACCCGAATAAATCCCCAAATAAACCCCAAATAAATCACAATAAACTCCAAATAAACCCCAATAAATCCCCTATAAAACTCCAAAATCCTAAATAAACCCCAATAAACCCCACATAAATTCAGTGTAGAACCCCAATAAACCCCAAATAAACCCCAATAAACCCTCTATAAATCCCAAATAAACTCAATATAGAACCCATATAGAGCCAAATAAACCCCAAAAAATCCCAAATAAACCCCAAAAAATCCCAAATAAACCCCAAAAAATCCCAAATAAACCCCAATAAACCCAAATAAATCCAAGATAGAACCCGTATAGAGCCCAATAAACCCCAAATAACCCAAATAAATCCCCAAATAAACCCAAATAAACCCCAAATAAAACCAAATAAACCCCAAATAAACCCCAAATAAACCCCAAATAAACCCCAAATAAACCCAAATAAACCCCCAAAATAACCCAAATAAGTCCCCAAATAAACCCCAAATAAACCCAAATAAACCCCAAATAAAACCCAATAAACCCGAATAAACCCCAATAAATCCCCCAATAAATCCCCAAATAAATCCCAATAAACCCAAAATAAACCCCAAAACACCCAAATAGACCCCAATAAACCCCAAATAACCCGAATAAATCCCAAATAAATTCAATATAGAACCCATATAGACCCCAATAAACCCCAATAAACCCCAAATAAACACCAATAAACCCCAATAAACCCAAAAAAATCCAAAAAACCCCAAAAAACAAAAAAAAAAACCAAAAAACCCCCAAAAAACCCCAAAAATCCCCAAAAATCCCCCAAAAATCCCAAAATTCCCAAATTTTCCTGTAACTCCACGGCCGCGAACGCGCCAGCGGCGCCTCCTTGCAGGGGAAGTCCCGATAACCCAAATAAACCCAAATAAACCCCAAAACACCCAAATAAACCCCCAAATAAATTTAATCTAGAACCCATATAGACCCAAATAAACCCCAATAAACCCCAAAACACCCCAATAAACCCAAATAAACCCAAATAAACTCCAAATAAACCCCCCAAAAAACCCTAAAAATCCCAAAAAATCCCCAAAAATCCCCCAAAAAATCCCCAAAAAACCCCTAAAAATCCCAAAAAAACCCGAAAAAATTCCCCAAAAGTCCCAAAAAAATCCCCAAAAATCCCCCAAAAAATCCCCAAAAACCCCCTAAAAAACCCCTAAAAATTCCCAAAAAATCCCAAAAAACCCCAAAAATCCCAAAATTTCCCAATTTGTCCCCCCTGTAACTCACGGCCGCGAACGCGCCCAGCGCCGCCTCCTTGCAGGGGAAGTCCCGATAACCCAAATAAACCCCAATAAACCCAAAATAAACCCCAATAAACTCCAATAAACCCCAATAAAGCCAAATAAACCCAAATAAACCCAAATAAAACCAAATAAACCCCAAATAAACCCCAAATAAATTCAATCTAGAACCCATATAGACCCCCAATAAACCCAAATAAACCCCAATAAACCCCAAATAAACCCAAATAAACCCCAAATAAATCCCCCCAAAAAAACCCAAAAATCCAAAAACCCCAAAATTCCCAATTTTTCCCCCGCACTCACGGCCGCGAACGCTCCGGCGAACGCGCCTAGCGCCGCCTCCTTGCAGGGGAAGTCCCGATAACCCAAATAAACCCCAATAAACCCCAATAACCCAAATAAACCCAAATAAACCCAAATAACACAAATAAATCCCAATAAATCCCAAATAGACCCCAAATAAACCCCAAATAAACCCATATAGACCCTAATAAACCCATATAAACCTCAATAAACCCAAATAAACCCCAAATGAATACCCAAAAAATCCCCAAAAAATCCCAAAAAATCCCCAAAAAATCCCCAAAAATCCCCAAAATCCCCAAATTTCCCCAAATTTTCCCCAGTAACTCACGGCCGCGAACGCGCTCGCGTACGCGCCCAGCGCCGCCCTCCTTGCGGGGAAGTCCTGCGCGCCGCCGCCACCGCGGGCGCGTCCCCGGCGCAGGCGGCGCCTCCCGCGGGCACGAAGCGGGGCGGGGGTCCCGGGGGTCCCGGGGGGGGTCCCGGGGGTCCCGGGGGGTCCCGGGGTCCCGCAGCCCAGCGCGCTGTAGTTGGGGCGGCACACGGCCAGGAAATGCAGGGCGGGGTCCCCAGCACCAGCTGGCCCGCGTTGGCGAAGATGGCGGTGGCGAGCAGCCCGAAGGAGAACACGCCTGGGGGAAATTTGGGGAAATTTGGGTGGAAAAGGAAATTTGGGGGTTAAAGGGAAATTTGGGGCGGATTTGGGTGAAAAAGGGAAATTTGAGGGGCTTAAAGGGAAATTTGGGGGGTTAAAGGGGGTGAAAAAGGGAATTTGGGGGGTGGAAAAGGAAATTTGGGGGTTAAAGGGGTGAAAAAGGGAAATTTCGGGGTGGAAAAGGGAAATTTGGGGTGAAAAAGGAAATTTGGGGGAAATTTGGGAAAAAGGGAAATTTGGGGGTTAAAGGGAAATTTGGGGGTTAAAGGGGGTGAAAAAGGGAATTTCGGGGATTAGAGGAGTGAAAAGGGAAATTTGGGGGGAGAAATGGGAATTTGGGGGAAAAAGGGATTTTGTGGGAAAAAGGAAATTTGGGGGATTTGGGGGTGAAAAAGGGAAATTTGGGGGGTGGAAAAGGGATTTTGGGGCCAGGAGGCCGAAGGAGAACACGCCTGGGGGGGGGAATTTGGGGGAAAATGGGAATTTGGGGGAATTTGGGTGAAAAAGGGAAGTTTGGGGGTTAAAGGGAAATTTGGGGGTGGAAAAGGGAAATTTAGGGGGTGGAAAAAGGGATTTGGGGGGGGAAAAGGGAAATTTGGCTGAAAAAGGGAAATTTGGGGGGATTTAGGTGAAAAGGGAATTTGGGGGAATTTTGGGAGGTCTGGAGAGGTAAAAGGGAATTCCCCCCCCAAATTCCCAAAATTCCCCCAGACCCCCCAAAATCTCATTTTAACCCCCAAAAATCCCCCCGAAATCCCCCCCACGCCCCCCAAAAATCTCCCCCAAAATTCCCCCAAATCCCCCCCCAAAATCCCATTTTAACCACCCAAATTCCCATTTATAGCCCCAAAATCCTCCCCAGACCCCCCAAAATCGCCCCAAAATCCCCAAATCCCTCCCGAATCCCCCCCCAAATCCCCCCCAGACCCCCAATATCGCCCCAAAATCCCCGAAATCCCCCTGAATCCCCCCAAATCCTCCCCAGACCCCCCAAAATCCCCCTCGAGACCCCCCAAAATCTCTCCAAAATCCCCAAATCCCCCCAGACCCCCCAAAATCGCCCCAAAATGCCCAAATCCCCCCAAAATCCCCAAATCCCCCCGAATTTCCCCCGAATCCCCCCAAAATCCCCCCAGACCCCCCCCAAATCGCCCCAAAATCCCCAAAATCGGCCCCGACCCCCCAAACTCGCCCCAAAATCCCCCCCAGACCCCCCCAAAATCCCCCCCCAGACCCCCCCCAAATCGCCCCAAAATCGGCCCCGACCCCCCCAAACTCGCCCCAAATCCACCCCAGACCCCCCAAAATCCCCCCCAAAATCCCCCCCAGACCCCCTCAAAATCCCCCCCCAGACCCCCCCAAAATCCCCCCTGACCCCCCAAAATCGCCCCAAAATCCCGAAATCCTCCCCAAATCCCCCCCCCGAATTTCCCCCCCGAATCCCCCAAATCCCCCCGAGACCCCCCCAAAATCCCCCTGAGACCCCCCAAACTCGCCCCAAAAATCCCCCCCCGACCCCCCCAAACTCGCCCCCAAATCCCCCCCAGACCCCCCAAAATCCCCCGACCCCCCAGCCCCCCTCACCCAGGAACCGCAGCAGCCGCCGGGCCGGAGCCCCCCGGGCGCAGCCCCAGCGCTGGGGGCGCGACTTCGCGGGACCCCCCAAAACCGGCCCAGGAGCTCCCCAGCGTCATCTGGGGGAGGGAGGGGTTAGAGACCCCCCAAAAACCCAAAAAATCCCCCCCAAAAAAAATCCCAAAGAAAATACCCCCAAAAATCCCCAAAAATTCAAAATTTCCCACAGAAAAACACAAAATCCCCCAAAAACCCCCAGAATCCCCCCAAAAATCCCAAAATTTCCCACAGAAAACCACAAAATATCCCCCAAAAATTCCCAAAAATCCCCCCCCAAAAAAAATCCCAAAATCCCCCAAAAATCCCAAAATGCCCCCCAAAAAATCCCCCAAAACCGGCCCAGGAGCTCCCCAGCGTCATCTGGGGGGAGGGGGTTAGAGACCCCCAAAAAACCCAAAAACGAAAAACCCCCCCCCAAAAAAATCCCAAAGAAAATCCCCCAAAACATCCAAAATCCCCCCCCCAAAAAACCTAAAATTTCCCACAGAAAAACACAAAATCCCCCCCAAAATCCCCAAAATCCCCCAAAAACCCCCAAAATCTCCCCAAAAATCCCAAAATCTCCCCCAAAAAATCCAAAATCCCCCCAAAAAACCAAAATTTCCCACAGAAAAACACAAAATCCCCCCAAAAAACCCAAAATCCCCCTGGGACCCCCCCAAAATCCCTTTTTAACCCCCCAAACCCCTGGGACCCCCTCAAACCCCATTTTTCCTCCCCCAGGCCCCCAAAATCTCATTTTCCCCTCCCCAAAATCCCATTTTAAGTCCCCAAAATTCCCATTTTAACCCCCAAACCCCCCATTTTTTCCCCTCAAACCCCATTTTTCCCCCAAAATCCCATTTAAACCCCCAAATCCCATTTTATTCCCCAAATTCCCATTTCCCCCAAATTCCCATTTTATCCCCCCAAAACCCCCATCATTTTTTCCCCAAAATTCCAATTTTAACCCCCCAAATTCCCATTTTAACCCCCCAAAATCCCATTTTAACCCCCAAAATTCCTTTTTCCCCCCAAAATTCCCATTTTAACCCCCCAAAATCCCATTTTAACCCCCCAATTCCCATTTTAACCCCCACCAAATTCCATTTTAACCCCCCAAACCCCCCAAATTTTCCCCCAAACCCCATTTTAACCCCCCAAACCCCCAATTTTTTTCCCCCAAATTCCCATTTCAACCCCCAAATTCCCATTTTATCCCCCAAACCCCCATTTTTTCCCCCCAAAATTCCAATTTTAATCCCCCAAATCCCCAAATTTCCCCCCAAAATCCCCAATTTTAACCCCCCAAAGTCCCCATTTTAGCTCCCCCAAATTCCCCATTTTAACCCCCCAAAATCCCATTTTTCCCCCCAAATTCCTATTTTAACCCCCCAAAATCCCATTTTAACCCCCCAAACTCCCATTTTAATCCCCCTAAATTCCCATTTACCCCCAAACCCCCACATTTTCCCCCCAAAATTCCATTTTAATCCCCCAAATCCCATTTCCCCCAAATTCCCATTTCCCCCAAATCCCATTTTTCCCCCCAAAATCCCATTTTAACTCCCCCAAATCCCATTTTTTCCCCAAATTCCCATTTTCCCCCAATCCCATTTAACCCCCAAACCCCATTTTTCCCCCCAAATTCCAATTTTAACCCCCCAACCCCCATTTTTCCCCCAAACCCCCATTTTCCCCCCAAAATTCCAATTTTAACCCCCAAAATCCCATTTCCCCCAAATTCCCATTTTAACCCCCAAACCCCCATTTTTAACCCCCAAACCCCCATTATTTTCCCCAAATTCCCATTTTTGCCCCCCAAACCCCCAAATTTCCCCCAAATTCCATTTTTCCCCCAAACCCCCAAATTTTCCCCCCAAACCCCCGAGGCGCCGCTCACGGTGGCCGCGGGCACGGCCGCCGCCAGCCCGTAAACCAGCGCGGGGGGCGCGGCTGCGGCCGGGGGTCCCGGGTCCGGCCGCCCGAAATCGGGGTCGCGGCAGAAGAAGCCGCCCGCGTGCGCCGGGAAGGCGTCGGTGAACTCGAGCTGGTAGGCGAGGGCGGCCGTGCCCCCAAAATCCCCACCTGGGACCCCAAAATCATCCTGAGAGATCCCAAAATCCTGAGAGATCCCCCAAAGGGCGAGGGCGGCCGTGCCCCCAAAATCCCCACCTGGGGCAAAGGGCACCCCAAAATCATCCTGAGACCCCCCAAAGGGCGAGGGGCGGCCGTGCCCCCAAAATCCCCCACCTGGAACCCCAAAAATGAGAGACCCCAAAATCCTGAGAGACCCCTCAAAATCCTGAGAGACCAGGGACCCCCAAAATCCCCACCTGGAACCCCAAAAACATCCTGAGAGACCCCCAAAATCCCCCAAAATCCCCCCCAAAGGGCGAGGGCGGCCGTGCCCCCAAAATCCCCACCTGGGGCAAAGGGCACCCCAAAATCCTGAGAGACCCCCAAAGGGCGAGGGCGGCCGTGCCCCCAAAATCCCCACCTGGGACCCCAAAAATCCTGAGACCCCCCAAAATCCCTCCAAAATCCCCCCAAAGGGCGAGGGCGGCCGTGCCCCCAAAATCCCCACCTGGGGGCAAGGGCACCCCAAAATCCTGAGAGACCCCAAAATCCCCACCTGGGAACCCCAAAATCATCCTGAGACCCCCAAAATCCCCCCAAAGGGCGAGAGGCGGCCGTGCCCCCAAAATCCCCACCTGGGACCCCCAAAAAATGAGAGACCCCAAAATCCTGTGAGACCCCCCAAAGGGCGAGGGCGGCCGTGCCCCCCAAAATCCCCACCTGGGGACCCCAAAATCATCCTGAGAGACCCCAAAATCCCCCAAAATCCCCCAAAATCCCCCAAAATCCCCCAAAGGGCGAGGGGCGGCCGTGCCCCCAAAATCCCCACCTGGGACCCCAAAATCATCCTGAGACCCCCAAAATCCCCCAAAATCCCCCAAAATCCCCCCAAAGGCGAGGGCGGCCGTGCCCCCAAAATCCCCACCTGAGAACCCCAAAATCATCCTGAGAGACCCCCCAAAATCCTGAGAGACCCCCAAAATCCCCCCCAAAGGGCGAGGGCGGCCGTGCCCCCAAAATCCCCACCTGGGGACCCCAAAAAATCCTGAGAGACCCCCAAAATCCTGAGAGACCCCCAAAATCCCCACCTGGGGGGTACCCCGAAATCCTGAGAGACCCCCAAAATCCCCCAAACCCGGCCGTGCCCCCAAAATCCCCACCTGGGGGTACCCCAAAATCCTGAGAGACCAGGGACCCCCCAAAATCCCCACCTGGGGTCAAAGGGCACCCCAAAACTGAGAGACCCCCCGCCCCCCCTGCCCCCAGGGCCTTGGGGACCCCGATATTTTGGGGAGTCCCGGCACTTTTGGGGTCCCCCCGAGTAGTTTTGGGGGCGATTTTTAGGGTCCCCCGTGGGATTTTGGAAGGGTCTGGGGTCCCCCAGGTGTTTTGGGGTGATTTTGGGGTGATTTTTGGGGGTTTTGGGGTCTCCATCGGATGTTTTTGGGGTGATTTTCAGGATCTCCCAGGTGGTTTTGGGGTGATTTTGGGGTGTTTTTTGGGGAATTTTGGGAGTGTTTTGGGAGTGATTTTTAGGGTGTTTTTGGGGTCCCCCAGGTGTTTTGGGGGGGTTTTGGGAGTGTATTTAGGGTGATTTTTGGGGTGATTTTGGGATGATTTCTAGGATCCCCCTCGGGTGGTTTTGGGGGTGATTTTGGGGTGATTTTTGGGTGATTATTGGGGTCCCCCGGCTGATTTTGGGGTGATTTTGGGAGTGATTATTGGGGTTTTGGGGTGTATTTGGGGTGATTTTGGGATCCCCCAGGTGTTTTGGGATCCCCCCGGGTGTTTTTGGGGTGATTATTGGGGTGATTTTGGGGTGATTTTTAGGGTCCCCCGTGTGTTTTAGGGGTGTTTTGGGGGGTTTTAGGGTGTATTTGAGGTGATTTTTGGGGTCCCCCCAGGTGTTTTTGGGGTGTATATGGGGTGATTTTAGGGTCCCCCAGCTGTTTTGGGGTGTTTTGGGGGGTTTTGGGAGTGTATTTGGAGGTGATTTTGGGGTCCCCCAGGTGATTTTGGGGTGATTATTGGGGTGTATTTGGGAGTGATTTTGGGGTGATTTTGGGGTGATTATTGGAGGTTTTGGGGTGTATTTGGGGTGATTTTGGGATCCCCCGGGTGTTTCTGGGGTGATTTTTGGGGGAGTTTTTAGAGTGTATTTGGGGTGATTTTGGGGTGATTTTGGGGTCTCCCAGGTGTTTTGGGGGTGATTTTGGGGTGATTTTTGGGGTGATTATTGGGAGTGTTTTGGGAGTGATTTTTAGGGTGTTTTTGGGGTCCCCCCAGGTGTTTTTGGGGTGATTATTGGGGGTTTTTGGGGGTGTATTTAGGGGTGATTTTAGGATCCCCCCCGGGTGTTTTTGGGGTGATTTTAGGGTGATTATTGGGGTGATTTTGGGAGTCCCCCGTGTGTTTTTGGGGGTTTTGGGGGTTTTGGGGTGTATTTGGGAGTGATTTTAGGGTCCCCCGGGTGTTTTTGGGGTGATTTTTGGGGTGTTTTGGAGTGTTTTTGGGGCGCCCTCACCTCCACCAGCAGCACGCAGGGGACGATGGAGCCGCGCTTCTCCTGCCGGGGGGGCCATGCTGGGGGGTCCCAAAACCCCAAAATCCCCGGGGGGTGGGGCGGGGAACACCTGGGGGGGGCAGAACTGTGGGGGAGGGGTCAGAGCCACGCCCACCCCCCCAAAAAACCGCCCCGCCCCCCAAATCCCCCCATCGCTCTGAACCCCCCAAAAGGGGGAGACCCTCCCCAAATTTACCCCCGGAGCCCCAAATTTCCCTCCCCACCCCCAAAACCCCCCAGGACCCCCAAAAATCGTCTCCACTCACCTGGGACCCCAAAATCACCGAGGACCCCGCAAAATCGCCTCCAAAGCCCCCCCAAGACCCCCCCAAATTCTTCAGGACCCCCAAAAACGCCCCCCTTCAGGATTCCCTAAAACCCCCAGGACCCCCAAAATCCCCCAGACCCCCAAAAATCCCTTCGAGGACCCCCCAAAATCCCCCCCAAAAATCGCCCCCCCATTTAGGACCCCCCAAAAAATCCCCCCAGGACCCCCCAAACCCACGGGACCCCCAAACCGCCCCCCCAATTTGGGAACCCCAAAACCCCCAAAAGGGGCGCCCTCCCCCCAAAGGCTCCGCCCCTCCCCTCCCCCCCCTCCAGCCTCTTGGACCCCCCCAAAATATTTGGGGGCCCCCCAGACCCACCCGGCTCCTTCAGGCGCGGCGGGGCGCGGGGGGCGCGAGGGCGGCGCTGTCGCGACAGAGACATCGCGATACTGGGGGAGGGCCGGAGCGCGCGGATTGGCTGCGGCGGGCGCGCCCCTCCCCACCGCCCCCCCACTGCGGCACCGGGGGAGGAGAAGGAACCCTAAAAATGGGGAGGGGAAAAATGGAAGCAGGAATGGGAATGAAAATAAAAATGGGAATTAAAAAATGGAAATAACAGAAATTGGAAATAACAAAAAATGGGGAAATCGAAAAAAATGGGGAAATAGTAAAAAAAAAAAAGTAACAGAAATGGGAAATAACAAAAAATGGGGAAATGATAAAAAATGGGAAATAGCAAAAAAAAAAAAAATAGAAATAACAAAAATTGGAAATAACAAAAAATGGGGAAATCGAAAAAAGGGAAACAGAAAAAAAAAGAAATAACAAAAATGGGAAATAGCAAAAATGGGAAATCCAAAAAATGGGGAAATGGAAAAAAATAGAAATAACAAAAATGGGAAATAACAAAAAATGGGAAATCTAAAAAATGGGGAAATCTAAAAAATGGGAAAAAGGAAAAAAATAGAAATAACAAAAAATGGGGAAATCTAAAAAATGGGAAATAACAAAAAAAATAGAAATGACAAAAAATGGGAAATAACAAAAAAATAAAAAATAGAAATAACAAAAATGGGAAATAACAAAAAATGGGGAAATCGAAAAATGGGAAACAGAAAAAAAAAAAGAAATAACAAAAATGGGAAATAGCAAAAATGGAAATCCAAAAAAATGGAGAAATGGAAAAAAATAGAAATAACAAAAATGGGAAATAACAAAAAAATGGGGCAATAGCAAAAAAAAAATAGAAATAACAGAAATGGGAAATAACAAAAAATGGGGAAATCTAAAAAATGGGAAATAACAAAAAAATAGAAATGACAAAAATGGGAAATAGCAAAAATGGGGAAATCTAAAAATGGACCTAAAAATGATCCTAAAGGGAACCCAAAAAATGGGAGGGAAAAAAATGGAACCGGGAATGGGAATGAAAATAAAATAAAATGGGAAATAAAAAAAATAGAAATAACAAAAAATTAGAAATAACAAAAAATGGAGAAATTAAAAAATGGGAAATAATCAAAAAATTAACCCAAAAATGATTCTAAAGGGAACCCCAAAATGGGGAACCCCCAAAAAAATGGGGAGGGGAAAAAAATGGAAATGAAAAAATGGGGAATAAAAAAATAGAAATAACAGAAATGGGAAATAAACAAAAAATGGGGAAATGTAAAAAAATGGGAAATAACAACAAAAAAATAGAAATAACAAAAGTGGGAAATAACAAAAATTGGGGAACTAGCAAAAAAAAAATAGACATAAAAAAAAGGGAAATAACAAAAAATGGGGAAATCTAAAAAAATGGGGAAATGGGAAAAAAATAGAAATAACAAAAATTGGAAATAACAAAAAATGGGGAAATCTAAAAAAATGGGAAATAGCAATTTAAAAAAAAAAGGAAATAACAAATATTGGAAAATCCCAAAAATGAACCCAAAAAATGGGGAAACCCCAAAAATGAGAAATCGGAAAAATGGGAAAATCCCAAAAATTAATCCTAAAATTGGGACCCCAAAAATGGGAAAATCCCAAAGATGGGAAACCCCAAAAATTAATCCTAAAATTGGGACCCCAAAAATGGGAAATCCCAAAAATGAGAAACCCCAAAAACGGGAAAATCCCAAAAATGGGAAACCCCAAAATGGGAAAATCCCCAAAATGGGAAAATCCCAAAATGAGAAAATCCCAAAACGGGAAATCCCAAAATGGGAAAATCCCAAAACGGAAATCCCAAAATGGGAAAATCCCAAAATTGGGATCCTTTTGGGGTTCCCTTTTGGGTTTTTGGGGTTCCTTTTATTTTTGGGTTTTTTTTTGGATTCCAATTTTTGGGGTTTCTTTTGTTTTGTTTTTTTTTTGGGTTTTTTTTTGGGTTCCCATTTTTGGGGTTCCTTTTTGAGTCCCAATTCGGGTCCCCATTTCGGATCCATTTTTGGGGGGATCCCCGATTTTTGGGATTTTCAGTTCGTTTTTGAACCCGATTTTCGGGATCGTTTTTGGGGATTCCCCGATTTTGGGGTTCATTTTTTGGGTTTATTTTTTTGGGGCTCTCGGGTTTTTGGATTTATTTTTTGGGTTTATTTTTTATTCATTTTTGGGTTTATTTTTGGGTTCATTTTTTGGGTTTATTTTCGAGTTTATTTTTTATTCATGTTTGGGTTTATTTTTTTTGGATTCCCCGATTTTTGGGTTTATTTTTTTGGGGTTCCCCGATTTTGGGGTTTATTTTTTGGGTTCATTTTTGGGTTTATTGTTTGTTCATTTTTGGGGCTCCCTGATTTTTTATTCATTTTTTGGGTTTATTTTTTTGGGGTTCCCCGATTTTGGGGTTTATTTTTGGGATTATTTTTGAGTTTATTTTTTATTCATTTTTGGTTTCATTTTTTTGGGTTCTCAGATTTTTGGGTTCATTTTTTATTCATTTTTGGGTTTATTTTTTATTCATTTTTGGGTTTATTTTTTTGGGGGTTGCCCGATTTTTGGGTTCGTTTTTTAGGTTCATTTTTGGATTTATTGTTTGTTCATTTTTGGAGCTCCCCGATTTTTGGGGTTCATTTTTTTGGGGTTCCCCGATTTCTGGGTTTATTTTTTATTAATTTTTGAGTTTATATTTTATTCATTTTTGAGTTTATTTTTTGTCCATTTTTTGGGGCTCCCCGATTTTTGGGTTTATTTTTTGGGTTTATTTTTGAGTTTATTTTTTATTCATTTTTGGTTTCATTTTTTTGGGTTCTCAGATTTTTTGGTTCATTTTTTATTCATTTTTGGGTTTATTTTTTATTCATTTTTGGGTTTATTTTTTTGGGATTTCCCCGATTTTGGGGTTCATTTTTTGGGTTTATTTTTTTGGGGCTCTCCGATTTTTGGGTTTATTTTTTATTCATTTTTGGGTTTATTTTTTATTCATTTTTGGAGCTCCCCGATTTTTGGGGTTCATTTTTTTGGGGTTCCCGATTTCTGGGTTTATTTTTTATTAATTTTTGAGTTTATATTTTATTCATTTTTTCAGTTTATTTTTTATTCATTTTTTGGGGCTCCCCGATTTTTTTTTTTATTCATTTTTGGGTTTATTTTTGGGTTTATTTTTTTGGGATTTCCCCGATTTTGGGGTTCATTTTTTGGGTTTATTTTTTTGGGGCTCTCCGATTTTTTTTAATTCATTTTTTGGGTTCATTTTTTGGGGTTCCCCGATTTTTGAGGTTCCCCGATTTTGGGTTCATTTTTGGGTTTATTTTTCATTCATTTTTAGGTTTATTTTTTTGGGGTTCCCCGATTTTTTTTGATTCATTTTTTGAGGTTTTTTTTGGGTTCATTTTTGGGACTCCCCGATTTTTTTTTTATTCATTTTTGGGTTTATTTTTGGGTTTATTTTTGGGGTTCCCCGATCTTTGGGGTCATTCTCGGGTCACTCGCAGCCGGGGCGGCGCCTCCAATGACGTAACGCATTAATTATCGATGACGTAATTCATTAATTATCGATGACGTAATGCGTTAATTTCCAATGACGTAACGCATTTATTTTCCGATGACGTAATTCATTAATTCCCGGTGATGTAATGTATTTATTCCCGATGACGTCACCACCCCACGATGGGCGTGGCTTTATCACGGGACGTTCCTTAACAGGAAAAGGGGCGTGGCCGACCTGCCCGGCCCCTCCCCAGGTGTGGGCGTGGCGCAGGTGCGGGGCGTGGCCCGCGCGGTCACGTGCCGGGGCGTGGCCTCGGGAGCGGCCCCGGAAGGACGGGACGGGAACGGGACAGGTGAGGGGGGAGGGCGGGGCGGAGGGGGCCCGGGGGGTTTGGGGGGTCCGGGGGGGTCCCGGGGGGGCGGGGTCACCTGGGGAGGGCCCCAGGGGGTCCCGGGGAGTTTTGGGGTTCGCGGGGGGGATGGGCGGGTCCTGGGTGTGGCCGGGGGGTCCCAGGTGAGTTTGGGGGAGGGTCCGGGAGGGATTTGGGGGTCCCAGGTGAGTTCGGGGAGGGTCCGGGAGGGATTTGGGGGGTCTGGGAGGGATTTGGGGTCCCAGGTGAGTTCTGGGGGTCCCAGGTGAGTTTGGGGAGGGTCCGGGAGGGATTTGGGGGTCCCAGGTGAGTTTGGGGGAGGGTCCGGGAGGGATTTGGGGGTCCCAGGTGAGTTTGGGGGTCCCAGGTGAGTTTGGGGAGGGGTCCGGGAGGGATTTGGGGGTCCCAGGTGAGTTTGGGGAGGGTCCGGGAGGGATTTGGGGGGTCCCAGGTGAGGTTTAGGGGGTTGGGGAAGTTTGGGGGTCCCAGGTGAGTTTGGGGGTCCCAGGTGAGTTCGGGGAGGGTCCGGGAGGGATTTGGGGGTCCCAGGTGAGTTCGGGGTCCCAGGTGAGTTCGGGGAGGGTCCGGGAGGGATTTGGGGGGTCCCAGGTGAGTTCGGGGGTCCCAGGTGAGTTTGGGGGAGGGTCCAGGAGGGATTTGGGGGTCCCAGGTGAGGTTTAGGGGCGTTGGGGAAGTTTGGGGGGTCCCAGGTGAGTTCGGGGGTCCCAGGTGAGTTCGGGGGGGAGGGTCAGGGGTGGATTTGGGGGGTCCCAGGTGAGTTCCGGGGGTCCCAGGTGAGGTTTAGGGGTCTCAGGTGGATTTAGGGGGTCCGGGGGAGTTTTGGGGGTCCCAGGTGGATTTGGGGAGATCTGGGGAAGTTTTTGGGGGTCCCAGGTGTGTCCGGGTTGGTCTCAGGTGAGTTTGGGGGGTCGGGGGAGTTTCGGGGTTCCCAGGTGGATCTGGGGGTCCCCAGATGATTTTGGGGTCCCCAGATGATTTTGGGGGTTCCCAGGTGTGATTTGGGGGTTCCCGGGTGTGATTTGGGGGTCCCCAGCTGATTTAGGGGTTTCCAGGTGTGATTTTGGGGGTTCCCGGGTGTGATTTTGGGGGTCCCCAGCTGATTTTGGGGTTCCCAGCTGATTTTGGGGTTCCCAGGTGTGATTTCGGGGGGTTCTCAGGTGTGATTTTGGAATTCCCAGGTGTGAATTTGGGGGTCCCCAGCTGATTTTGGGGTTCCCAGCTGATTTTGGGGTTCCCAGGTGTGATTTTGGGGTTCCCAGGTGTGGTTTTGGGGTTCCCAGGTGTGATTTTGGGGTCCCAGGTGTGATTTTGGGGTTCCCAGCTGATTTTGGGGTTCCCAGGTGTGATTTTGGGGTCCCCAGCTGATTTTGGGGTCCCCAGCTGATTTTGGGGTCCCCAGGTGGTGATTTCGAGGTCCCCCCGTGTCCCTGCAGCCCCGGATCCCCGGACCCCTATGGCCGCCCCCTCACCTGCCCGGCCCCGCCCTGGCCCAGGGTACGAACGGGGGGGGAAATTTGGGGGCTGGGGGACGATTTGGGGGCTGGAGGGAAAATTTTGGGGGTTCGGAGAGGGTTTGAGGAGGTCTGGAGGATTTTGGGGTGATTTTGGGGGGTCCTGGATGGAATTTGGGGGGGTCCCAAGGGGTTTGGGGGGGTCTGGAGGGGATTTTGGGGTGTCTGAGGATTTGGGGGGATTTGGGGGGGTCCCAAGGGGTTTTGGGGGACTGAAGGGATTTTGGGGGGACTGAAGGGATTTTGGGGGGCTGGGAGGAATTTTGGGGGCTGGGGGATCTGGGGGTCTCGATGGGTTTGGGGTGATCCCTGGGGGATTTGGGGTCCCAGATGGTCCCAAGGAGATTTTGGGGGTCCTGGGGAGAATTTGGGGATTTTGGGGGGTCCCGGGGATTTGGGGGTCTGGGGGATTTTGGGGGTCTGGGGGATTTTGGGGACAATTTTGGGGGTCCCGGGGCTGTTTTTGGGGGGTGGGGGCGTGGCTAGGACTCACCTGAGCACAGGTGAATTTGGGGGATTTTGGGGGTCCCGGGGGATTTTGGGGGTCCTGAACCCCAGTGACCCCCGCCCCCTCCCCCAGCCCATCCCAGTCTGACCAGTAACGGGACCAGTAACGGCACCGCCCCCCACGGCGGGGGGGGCTCTCGGTCAGTGGGGGGTCTGGGGAGATTTTGGGGGTCCTGAGGAGATTTTGGGGATAATTTGGGGGGTCCTGGGGGGATTTTGGGGAGGGGATTTAGGGGGCTGGGGAGTTTTGAGGGGGATTTTTGGGGGATTTTTGGGATCCCTGGGGAGATTTTGGGGGTCCTGGGAGGGATTTGGGGGGGTCTCTGAGGGAATTTGGGGGGATTTTGGGGGTCCTGGGGGATTTTGGGGGGTCCTGGGGGCGGATTTGAGGCATTTTGGGGAGGGGAATTTTGGGATTTCTGGGGACGGATTTGGGATTTTTGGGGGCAGATTTGGGGGGTCCCTGAGGGAATTTGGGGGGATTTTGGGGGGTCCTGGGGGGATTTGAGGCATTTTGGGGAGGGAGAATTTTGGGATTTCTGGGGACGGATTTGGGATTTTTTGGGGGCAGATTTTGGGATTTTTTGGGGGGGGGCGGAATTTGGGGGTCCTGGGGGATTTGGGGATTTTTTCACGGGGTTTTGGGGTCCCCCTGTTCCGGCTCCCCCCGACCCCCCGTTCCGCAGCTGGGGGATTTTGGGGTATTTTTATGGGATTTTGGGGTATTTTTATGGAATTTTGGGGTATTTTTATGGAATTTTGGGGTATTTTTACGGGATTTTGGGGTATTTTACGGGATTTGGGGTTTTTCACGGGATTTTGGGGTGTTTTCACGGGGATTTCGGGTGTTTTTTTCACGGGTGTTTTTCACGGGTGTTTTTCACGGGTGTTTTTCCTGACCGCGCGTGTCCCGCAGCCCGCGGGGGTGGTCGCGCTCTCGGCGGTGTTCGGGGTCTGGGGGCGCTGGCGCTGCTGGGGATTTTGGGTTATTTTATGGAATTTCGGGTGTTTTCACGGGGATTTCGGTGTTTTTTCACGGTGTTTTTTCCTGGTGTTTTCCTGACCCCGTGTCCGCAGCCCGCGGGGGTGGTCGCGCTCTCGGCGGTTTTGGGGTCTGGGGGATTCCTGGGGGATTTTGGGGTTTTTACGGGATTTTGGGTTATTTTTACGGGATTTTAAGTTATTTTTACGGGATTTTGGGGGTATTTTCACGGGGGATTTCGGGTGTTTTTCACGGTTTTTTCACGCGTGTTTTTCCTGACCGCGTGTCCGCAGCCCGCGGGGGTGGTCGCGCTCTCGGCGGTGTTCGGGGGTCTGGGGGCGCTGGCGCTGCTGGGGGATTTTGGGGTTTTATGAGATTTTGGGTTATTTTTATGGGATTTTGGGGTTTTTCACGGGAGTTTTGGGTTTTTTATGAAGTTTTTTGTGACCCCCCCGTGTCCCGCAGCCCGCGGGGGTGGTCGCGCTCTCAGCGGTGTTCGGGGTCTGGGGCGCTGGCGCTGCTGGGGGATTCCCTGGGGATTTTGGGGTATTTTTACGGGATTTCGGGTGTTTTCACGGGGATTTCGGGTGTTTTCACGAGGATTTCGGGTGTTTTTTCACGGGTGTTTTTCCCGGGTGTTTTTCCTGACCGCGTGTCCCGCAGCCCGCGGGGGTGGTCGCGCTCTCGGCGGTTTTTGGGGGTCTGGGGGGATTCCCTGGGGATTTTGGGTTATTTTTACGGGATTTGGGGTTATTTTTACGGGATTTTGGGTTATTTTTATGGGATTTTGGGGTTTTTCACGGGAGTTTTTGGGTTTTTTATGAAGTTTTTTGTGACCCCCGTGTCCCGCAGCCCGCGGGGGTGGTCGCGCTCTCGGCGGTGTTCGGGGGTCTGGGGCGCTGGCGCTGCTGGGGGATTCCTGGGGGATTTTGGGTTATTTTACGGGATTTTGGGGGTTTTTCACGGGGATTTCGGGTGTTTTCACGGGGATTTCGGGTGTTTTTCACGGGTTTTTTTCACGGGTGTTTTTCCTGACCGCGTGTCCGCAGCCCGCGGGGTGGTCGCGCTCTCGGCGGTGTTCGGGGGTCTGGGGGGATTCCTGGGGGATTTTGGGGTATTTTACGGGATTTTGGGTTATTTTTATGGAATTTTGGGGTATTTTTACGGGATTTTGGGGTATTTTTACGGGATTTTGGGTTATTTTTACGGGATTTTGGGTTATTTTTACGGGATTTTGGGGTTTTTCACGGGAGTTTTTGGGTTTTTTTATGAAGTTTTTTTTGTGACCCCCCCGTGTCCCGCAGCCCGCGGGGGTGGTCGCGCTCTCGGCGGTGTTCGGGGGTCTGGGGGCGCTGGCGCTGCTGGCGCTGCTGCTGCTGCTGCTGCTGCGCGTGCGGGAGAAGCGCCGCACCGAGGGCTCGTACCGGCCCAGCCGCGAGGAGCTGGGCGGGGGCGCGCGGGGAAACCCCCCCGGGCCGCCCCCGCTGCGGCTGCCGCCCGAGGAGAGGCTCATCTGAGACCCCGCCCCAAATTCTGGATCGGCTGCGACCCCCACCCAAATTCTGGGGTTCATCTGAGACCCCCGACCCCGAATTTGGGGTTCATCCGAGGTACATCTGGACTGTTTGAGAGATTTTGGGGGTCCAGAGGGGTCGGGACCCCCCATCTCGAGGAGAGGCTCATCTGAGACCCCGCCCCAATTCCCGATCGGCTGGGACCCCCGACCCAAATTCCGGGGCTCATCTGAGACCCCGACCCCGAATTTGGGGTTTGTCCGAGGCACATCTGGATTATGTGAGAGATTTTGGGGGTGCAGAGGGTCGGGACCCCCCATCTCGAGGAGAGGCTCATCTGAGACCCCTCCCCAAATTCTGGATCGGCTGGGACCCCCACCCAAAATTTGGGGCTCGTCTGGGACCCCGACCCCGAATTTGGGGTTCGTCCGAGGCACATCTGGACTGTTTGAGAGATTTTGGGGGTCCAGAGGGTCGGGACCCCCTACCTCGAGGAGAGGCCCATCTGAGACCCCTCCCCAAATTTTGGGACTCGTCTGGGACCCCTCCCCAAAATTTGGGGCTCATCTGAGACCCCCGACATCGAATTTGGGGTTCATCTGGACTGTGGGAGAGATTTTGGGGGTCCAGAGGGGTCGGGACCCCCCATCTCGAGGAGAGGCTCATCTGAGACCCCTCCCCAAATTCTGGGGCTCATCTAAGACCCCCGCCCCAATTCCCGATCGGCTGGGACCCCCACCCAAAATTTGGGGCTCGGCTGGGACCCCCGACCCCGAATTTTGGGTTTGTCCAAGGCACATCTGGATTATGTGAGAGATTTTGGGGGTCCACAGGGTCGGGACCCCCCCATCTCGAGGAGAGGCTCATCTGAGACCCCGCCCCAATTCCCGATCGGCTGGGACCCCCGCCCCAAATTCTGGGGCTCATCTGAGACCCCCCACCCAAATTCTGGGGCTCATCTGAGACCCCCGCCCCAATTCTGGGGTTCATCTGAGACCCCCGACCCCGAATTTGGGGTTTGTCCGAGGCTCTCGACTGGATCGTGTGAGAGATTTTGGGGGTCCAGAGGGTCGGGACCCCCCAACCTCGAGGAGAGACTCACCTGAGACCCCTCCCCAAATTCTGAATCATCTGGGACCCCTCCCCAAATTCTGGGGCTCATCTGAGACCCCCGACTCAATTTGGGGTTCATCCGAGGCTCGCCTGGATCATGGGAGAGATTTTGGGGGGTCCTGGGGGTCTAGAAGAGTTGGGACCCCCTCTGTGACCCCCCGCCTCGAGGAGAGACTCACCTGAGACCCCTCCCCAAATTCTGCATCGTCTGGGACCCCTCCCAAAATTTGGGGTCGTTTGAAACTCCCTCTCCCCCAAATTTGGGGTTCATCTGGAGAGATTTTGGGGGGTCCTGGGGGGCTCGGGAGGGTGGGACCTCCCCCCCCCCAATTGGAGGAGAGGCTTGTCTGGGACCCCTCCCCAAATTCCAGATCGGCTCTGACCCCTCCCCAAAATTTGGGAGCCATCTGGGACCCCCTCCCCAAAATTTTGGGATGGTTTGAGACCCCCGGATGATTTTGGGGGTCCAGAAGGGCGGGACCCCCCCAAATTAGAGGAGGGGCTGGTCTGGGACCCCCCAAAAAATCTGAGACCCCTCCCGAAAATTTGGGATCCTCCGGGATGTCCCCCCAAAATCAGGGGGTCCCTGGGGGGTTTTGGGGTCCCTGGGGGAGTTTTTTGGGGGGGTCCCATGCACGAGACCCCCGCGGGGTGGGGGGAGGGGCGCGGCTCAAAGTTTATTTTTGGAAATAAAAATTGAAAAAAAATTTGGAAAAAAAAAATAATTCCGAAATCCCCGGAATTCACCCCAAATTCCCAGGACTGACCCCAAAAAATGCGAATTTCACCCCAAAAAATGCGAATTTCACCCCAAAAAAAGTGAATTTAACCCCAAAAATCCCTCCTAGAACTCCAAAATCCTTGGAATTCCATCCCAAAAAATGAGAATTTCCACCCCAAAAATGTGGATTTCACCCCAAAAACTCAGGAATTCACCCCAAAAATGTCCTGAAATCCCCAAAATCCCTAAAATTCACCCCAAAATTTGGGAATTTCACCCCAAAATCCCGGGAATTCCGACCCCCAAAATCACGGATTTCATCCCAAAATTCCTGAGATTCACCCCAAAAATTGGGAATTTCATCCCAAAAATGTCCTGGAATCCCCAAAATCCCCAAAATTCGCCCCAAAATCCGATTTTTTTTTTTTAATTGAGGTGGGGGAGGGGCGGCAAAAATCCCGAAATTCCCAAAAATCCCAAAAATCCCGAAATTCCCAAAATTCCGAATTTCCCAAAAATCCCAAAATCCCGAATTTCCCAGAATTCCGTCGGATTTTTCCAAAATTTTCGATTTTTTTTTCCTGGAAATTTCGGCACCTGTGGGGGGAGGGGAGGAGTTACTGGGGATACTGGGAGGGGATACTGGGGATACTGGGAGGAGTTACTGGGGATACTGGGAGGGGTTACTGGGGATACTGGGAGGAGTCACTGGGGATACTGGGAGGGATACTGGGGATACTGGGAGGGTCACTGGGGATACTGGGAGGGGATACTGGGGATACTGGGAGGGGACACTGGGGATACTGGGAGGGGATACTGGGGATACTGGGAGGATACTGGGGATACTGGGAGGGTCACTGGGGATACTGGGAGGGGATACTGGGGATACTGGGAGGGGTCACTGGGGATACTGGGAGGGGATACTGGGGATACTGGGAGGGACACTGGGGATACTGGGAGGAGTTACTGGGGATACTGGGAGGGGACACTGGGGATACTGGGAGGATACTGGGGATACTGGGAGGGAGTTACTGGGGGATACTGGGGATACTGGGAGGAGTCACTGGGGATACTGGGAGGGGACACTGGGGATACTGGGAGGGACACTGGGGATACTGGGAGGAGTTACTGGGGATACTGGGAGGAGTTACTGGGGATACTGGGAGCCCCGGGCCCGGCTGGTGCTGGTGTCACTGGTGTGTTACTGGTGTGTTACTGGTGTTACTGGGATGTCTCACCTGTGTCACTGGTGTTACTGGTGTGTTACTGGTGTTACTGGTGTTACTGGTGTTACTGGGATGTCTCACCTGTGTCACTGGTGTCACTGGTGTGACTGGGAGCCCAGGCCCGGCTCATACTGGTGTTACTGGTGTTACTGGTGTTACTGGTGTGTTACTGGTGTTACTGGGATGTCTCACCTGTGTCACTGGTGTGACTGGGAGCCCCGGGCCCGGCTCATACTGGTGTTACTGGTGTTACTGGGATGTCTCACCTGTGTCACTGGTGTCACTGGTGTGACTGGGAGCCCCGGGCCGGGCTCATACTGGTGTTACTGGTGTGTTACTGGTGTTACTGGGATGTCTCACCTGTGTCACTGGTGTGACTGGGAGCCCCGGGCCCGGCTCATACTGGTGTTACTGGTGTTACTGGTGAACTCCGAGTAGGGCCGGGCGCGCGGGCACAGCAGGGACCGGTACCAGCCCCGCACCTGCAACGGACTGGGATCACTGGTCTGAACTGGTCTGAACTGGGAATGACCCACTATGAGCTGGGAACCCCCTGATTGGACTGGGACCCTCCCAGTTTGAATCAGGACCCTCCCAGTTTGAACTGGGAACCCCCAGTATGAACTCGGATTGCTCCAGTTTGAACTGGGACCCTCCCAGTTTGAACTGGGACCCTTCCAGTTTGGAATGAGAGCCCCAGTTTGGACTGGGACCCTCCCAGTTTGAATCAGGACCCTCCCAGTTTGGATTGGGACCCTCCCAGTTTGAACTGGGAACTCCCAGTATGAACTGGAATTGCCCCAGTATGAACTGGGATTGCTCCAGATTGGACTGGGACGCTTCCAGTTTGGGACAGGACCCTCCCGGTTTCAACTGGGACCCTCCCAGTTTGAACTGGGAACCCCCAGTATGAACTGGAATTGCCCCAGTATGAACTGGGATTGCCCCAGTTTGAACTGGGAATTCCCAGTTCGGATCACGACCCTCCCAGTTTGGAACTGGGGCAGTTTTGGGGGAATTTTTGGGCTGATTTTGGGGTTTTTGGGGAAGATGTTGGAGATTTTGGGGTTAAATTTGGGGTTTTTGGGGAGATTTTGGTTTTTTGGGCAGATTTTGGGTTTTTTGGGCGGATTTTGGTTTTTTTGGGTTCGGGTGTTTTTGGGATTTTTGGGATTTTGGGTTTTTTGGGGTTCCCAGTTCCATTTTTGGGGCGGATTTTGGGGATTTTAGGGGTGATTTTTTTGGGGATTTTTGGGATTTTGGGGTTTTTGGGGTCCCGGTCCCGTTTTGGGGTGAATTTTGGGTATTTTAGGGGTGATTTTTTTGGGGATTTTTGGGATTTTGGGGTTTTTGGGGTCCCGGTCCCGTTTTTGGGGTTGATTTTGGGTATTTTGGGTACCTTGGGGTGCCCCAGGCAGTGGCACAGGAAGATGAGCAGCCCCTGGGGGGTTTTTGGGGCGGATTTTGGAGTATTTTGGGTCCCGTTTTTGGGGGATTTTTGGGATTTTTGGGTTTTTGGGGTCCCGGTCCCGTTTTTGGGGTGAATTTTGGGATTTTTGGGTACCTTGGGGTGCCCCAGGCAGTGGCACAGGAAGATGAGCAGCCCCTGGGGCGGCGTTGAGGGCGCAGAACAGGAGGGGGGAGGGGCGGGGGGCTCCCGGGGGAGGGGCGGCCCCGCCCCCGCCCAGCCCAGCCCCGCCCCCCACCCCCAGCGCCCCAGCCCGAGCCCAGCAGGGACAGCTGGCCCAGGGATGTCACCAGCAGGACCCTGGGGACAAGGACAGTGTCACCTGTGTGTCACCTGAGTGTCACCTGTGTCACCTGAGTGCCGTTAATGTCACACCTGTGTCACCTGTGTCACACCTGTGCCCCCAGCCCGAGCCCAGCAGCGACAGCTGGCCCAGGGATGTCACCAGCAGGACTCTGGGGACAAGGACAGTGTCACCTGTGTGTCACCTGTGTGTCACCTGTCACACCTGAGTCACACCTGAGTCACCTGTGTCACACCTGTGTCACACCTGTGTCACCTGAGTCACACCTGTGCCCCCCAGCCCCGAGCCCAGCAGCGACAGCTGGCCCAGGGACGTCACCAGCAGGACTCTGGGGACAGAGAATTGTCACCTGAGTGTCACCTGTGTGTCACCTGTGTCACACCTGAGTGCCGTTAATGTCACACCTGAGTGTCACCTGTGTCACCTGTCACACCTGTGTCACCTGTGTCACACCTGTGCCCCCCAGCCCGAGCCCAGCAGCGACAGCTGGCCCAGGGACGTCACCAGCAGGACTCTGGGGACAAGGACAGTGTCACCTGTGTCACCTGTCACACCTGTCACACCTGTGTCACACCTGTGTCACACCTGTCACACCTGTCACACCTGTCACACCTGTGTCACACCTGTGCCTCCAATGTCACTTGTTCACCCCTGATGTCCCCTCTGTCCCCAACCTCCCTCAATGTCCCCAGTCCCCCAATGTCCCCCCAGTATCCCCAGTGTCCCCAGTATCCCCAGTGTCCCCCAGTGTCCCCAGTGCCCCCAGTGTCCCCAGTGTCCCCAGTATCCCCAGTGTCCCCAGTATCCCCAGTGTCCCCCAGTATCCCCAGTATCCCCAGTGTCCCCAGTATCCCCAGTGTCCCCAGTGTCCCCCAGTCCCCCAGTGCTCCCCAGTGTCCCCCAGTGTCCCCACTGTCCCCAGTATCCCCAGTATCCCCAGTCCCCCAGTATCCCCAGTATCCCCAGTATCCCCAGTACCCCAGTATCCCCAGTATCCCCAGTATCCCCAGTATCCCCAGTGTCCCCAGTGCCCCCAGTATCCCCAGTATCCCCAGTATCCCCAGTGTCCCCAGTATCCCCAGTATCCCCAGTATCCCCAGTATCCCCAGTGTCCCCAGTATCCCCAGTATCCCAGTGTCCCCCAGTGTCCCCAGTGTCCCCCAGTATCCCCAGTATCCCCAGTATCCCAGTACCCCAGTGTCCCCAGTATCTCAGTCCCCAGTATCCCCAGTATCCCCAGTATCCCCAGTATCCCCAGTGTCCCCAGTATCCCCAGTATCCCCAGTGTCCCCAGTATCCCCAGTATCCCCAGTATCCCCAGTATCCCCAGTGTCCCCAGTATCCCAGTATCCCCAGTACCCCAGTATCCCCAGTATCCCCAGTATCCCCAGTATCCCCAGTACCCCAGTATCCCCAGTATCCTGCAGTCCCCAGTATCCCCAGTATCCCCAGTGTCCCCAGTATCAGTATCCCCAGTGTCCCCAGTATCCCCAGTGCCCCAGTGTCCCCAGTATCCCCAGTCCCCAGTATCCCCAGTATCCCCAGTGTCCCCAGTCCCACCTGACCCGCCGCAGGTGTCCCGTGTCAGCGTTGATCTCGTTGAATTTCTGCACCAACTTCCAGAGGGTGACAACGAGGATGACGGCGCTGGCCTGGGACAGGAGGGGACACTGGGGATACTGGGGGACACTGGGGATACTGGGGACACTGGGGGCACTGGGGATACTGGGGATACTGGGGACACTGGGGATACTGGGGACACTGGGGACTGATACTGGGGACACTGGGGATACTGGGGATACTGGGGATACTGGGGATACTGGGGACACTGGGGACACTGGGGACACTGGGGACACTGGGGATACTGGGGACACTGGGGATACTGGGAGCACTGGGGACACTGGGGATACTGGGGATACTGGGGATACTGGGACCATTGGGGGATACTGGGGCACTGGGGACACTGGGGACACTGGGGACACTGGGGATACTGGGGATACTGGGGACACTGGGGACACTGGGGACACTGGGGGATACTGGGGATACTGGGGATACTGGGGACACTGGGGACACTGGGGACACTGGGGACACTGGGGACACTGGGGATACTGGGGGACACTGGGGAGCACTGGGGGACTGGGGACACTGGGGACACTGGGCATACTGGGGACACTGGGGACACTGGGGGCACTGGGGACACTGGGGGACACTGGGCATACTGGGGACACTGGGGACACTGGGGACACTGGGGACACTGGGAGCACTGGGGACACTGGGGACACTGGGGACACTGGGGACACTGGGGGATACTGGGGACACTGGGGACACTGGGAGCACTGGGGACACTGGGGACAGGGGTTGGGGACAGGACAGTGACATGAGGGTGACACTGGGAATGACACTGGAGTGGACAGGGGTGTGGCAGAGGTGACACAGCTGACATTAATGACACACAGGTGTGACACAGGTGACACTCAAGTGACACAGGTGACACTCAGGTGACACTCAGGTGACACTCAGGTGTGACACAGGTGACACTCAGGTACAGGTCACACAGGTGACACAGGTGTGACACAGGTGTGACACAAGTGTGACAGGTGACACACAGGTGACAGTTTGGTGACACACAGGTGACACAGGTGACACTCAGGTGTGACACAGGTGTGACACAGGTGTGACAGGTGACACTCAGGTGACAGTTTGGTGACACTCAGGTGACACAGGTGACACTCGGGTGTGACACAGGTGACACAGGTGACACTCAGGTGACACAGGTGACACTCGGGTGTCCTCACCGCGGTGATGACATTAATGACACACAGGTGTGACACAGGTGACACTCAGGTGACACAGGTGACACTCAGGTGACACAGGTGTGACAGGTGTGACACAGGTGTGACACAGGTGACACTCAGGTGACACAGGTGACACTCGGGTGTCCCTCACCGCGGTGATGACATTAATGACACACAGGTGACACAGATGTGACACAGAGCTGACAGTTTGGTGATACAGAGGTGACACAGGTGTGACACAGGTGTGACAGGTGTGACAGGTGACACTCAGGTGACACTCAGGTGTGACACAGGTGACACTCAGGTGACACAGGTGACACACAGGTGACACAGGTGACACACAGGTGACACAGGTGTGACACAGGTGACACTCGGGTGTCCCTCACCGCGGTGATGACGATCACGGGGCCCTGGAAGCTCCAGCGGAAACCGCGGCGCAGGGAGAGCCAGCAACTGGAACGGAGACTGGGATGGACTGGGATGGACTGGGATGGACTGGGGAGGACTGGGATGGACTGGGAGGGACTGGGATGGACTGGGAGGACTGGGGGACTGGGATGGACTGGGATGGACTGGGAGGGACTGGGATGGACTGGGAGGGACTGGGAGGGACTGGGAGGGACTGGGATGGACTGGGAGGGACTGGGATGGACTGGGATGGACTGGGAGGACTGGGATGGACTGGGAGGGACTGGGAGGGACTGGGGAGGGACTGGGAGGGACTGGGAGGGACTGGGAGGACTGGGATGGACTGGGGGACTGGGGGACTGGGATGGACTGGGGGGACTGGGAGGGACTGGGATGGACTGGGGGACTGGGAGGGACTGGGATGGACTGGGGGACTGGGAGGACTGGGATGGACTGGGGACTGGGGACTGGGATGGACTGGGGGACTGGGGGACTGGGATGGACTGGGATGGACTGGGGGACTGGGATGGACTGGGAGGGACTGGGAGGGACTGGAGGGGGACTGGGGGGACTGGGGGAACTGGGAGGGACTGGGATGGACTGGGGGACTGGGATGGACTGGGGGGACTGGGGGACTGGGGGACTGGGGGAACTGGGGGGACTGGGGAGGGCTTGGGATGGACTGGGAGGAACTGGGAGGGACTGGGAGGAACTGGGAGGGACTGGGAGCCTTTGAAGCTGCCCTCATAATCCCTATTGATTGCTATCAATCACTATCAGTGGTTATTGATCACTATTGATCGCTATTGATCACTATTGCTCGCTATTGATCGCTATTGATCACTATTGATGGTTATTGATCACTATTGATCACTATTGATCACTATTGATCACTCACTATTGATCACTATTGATCACTATTGATGGTTATTGATCGCTATTGATCACTATTGATCACTACTGATCACTATTGATGGTTATTGATCACTATTGATCACTATTGATCACTACTGATCGCTATTGATCACTATTGATCACTATTGATCACTATTGATGGTTATTGATCGCTATTGATCACTATTGATCACTATTGATCACTATTGATGGTTATTGATCACTATTGATCACTATTGATCACTATTGATGGTTATTGATCACTATCAGTGGTTATTGATCACTCACTATTGATCAGTCCCGTATCCCTCGGGGAACGCCGCCGCCGCCACGGCCACGATCAGCGCCGGGGGCTGAGCGCTATTGATCACTATTGATTGCTATTGATCACCATTGATCACTATTGATCACTATCAATACCCAATACTCACTATTGATCAGTCCCGTATCCCTCGGGGAACGCCGCCGCCGCCACGGCCACGATCAGCGCCGGGGGCTGAGCGCTATTGATCACTATTGATCGCTATCAATACCCAATACTCACTATTGATCACTATTGATGGTTATTGATCACTCACTATTGATCAGTCCCGTATCCCTCGGGGAACGCCGCCGCCGCCACGGCCACGATCAGCGCCGGGGGTCCGTAGCCCAGCGCCAGCAGCAGCCGCGGGCGCAGCCAGGCCGGGGCGAACACCTGAACCAGCAGCACGTACAGGTGCAGCCCCTGCAGCGCCATCCAGCAGAACGCTGACAGGTAACACAGGTGCAGGGCCACGGCTGTGATCGTGCAGGTAACCTGGGAGGGGACACACAGGGTCACACAGGGTCACACGGGGTCACACAGGGTCACACGGGGTCACACAGGGTCACACAGTGACAGTGACACACGGGGTCACACGGGGTCACACAGGTGCAGCCCCTGCAGCGCCATCCAGCAGAACGCTGACAGGTAGCACAGGTGCAGGGCCACGGCTGTGATCGTGCAGGTAACCTGGGAGGGGACACACAGGGTCACACAGGGTCACACAGGTAACACAGGGTCACACAGTGACAGTGACACACAGGGGTCACACGGGGTCACACGGGGTCACACGGGGTCACACAGGTGCAGCCCCTGCAGCGCCATCCAGCAGAACGCTGATAGGTAACACAGGTGCAGGGCTATGGCTGTGATCGTGCAGGTAACCTGGGACAGGGACACACAGTGACACACAGTGACACACAGGTAACACAGGTAACACAGGTGGAGAGCGATGGCTGTGATTGTGCAGGTAACCTGGGGGGACACACAGGGTCACACAGTGACAGTGACACAGTGACACACAGTGACAGTGACACACAGGTCACACAGGTGCAGCCCCTGCAGCGCCATCCAGCAGAACGCGGACAGGTAGCACAGGTGGAGAGCAATGGCTGTGATCGTGCAGGTAACCTGGGACAGGGGACACACAGTGACACACAGTGACACAATGACAGTGACACACGGGGTCACACGGGGTCACACAGGTGCAGCCCCTGCAGCGCCATCCAGCAGAACGCTGACAGGTAGCACAGGTGGAGAGCGATGGCTGTGATCGTGCAGGTAACCTGGGAGGGACACACAGTGACACAGTGACAGTGACACAGTGACAGTGACACACATAGGGTCACACGGGGTCACACAGGTAACACAGGTGCAGGGCCACGGCTGTGATCGTGCAGGTAACCTGGGACAGGGGACAGTGGGGACATCAGTGACACAGTGACAGTGACACACAGTGACACACAGGGTCACACAGGGTCACACGGGGTCACACGGGGTCACACAGGGTCACACAGGTGCAGCCCCTGCAGCGCCATCCAGCAGAACGCGGACAGGTAGCACAGGTGGAGAGCAATGGCTGTGATCGTGCAGGTAACCTGGGACAGGGGACACACAGTGACACAGTGACAGTGACACACACAGGGTCACACTGGGGTCACACAGGGTCACACGGGGTCACACAGTGACAGTGACACACAGGGTCACACGGGGTCACACAGGTGCAGCCCCTGCAGCGCCATCCAGCAGAACGCAGACAGGTAGCACAGGTGCAGGGCTATGGCTGTGATCGTGCAGGTAACCTGGGAGGGGACACACAGTGACACAGTGACAGTGACACACAGGGTCACACAGTGACAGTGACACAGTGACAGTGACACACAGGGTCACACAGGAGCAGCCCATACCGGGTGCTGGGCCCCGTCGATGCCCAGCAGGAAGCCCAGGTTGCCCCCTAGACCCCTTTAGTGACCCCTCAGACCCCTGGTGATCCCCAGACCCCCATTACCGGGTGCTGGGCCCGTCGATGCCCAGCAGGAACCCCAGGTTCCCCCAGACCCCTTTGGGACCCCCAGACCCCTTTGGGACCCCCCATTACCGGGTGCTGTGCCCCATCAATGCCCAGCAGGAAGCCCAGGTTGCCCCCAGACCCTTTAGTGACCCCCAGACCCCTTTAGTGACCCCCAGACCCCTTTGCAGACCGGGTGCTGTGCCCCGTCGATGCCCAGCAGGAAGCCCCAGGTTGCCCCCAGACCCCTTTGGGACCCTCTATTACCGGGTGCTGTGCCCCCATCGATGCCCAGCAGGAAGCCCAGGTTACCCCCAGACTCCTTTGGGACCCCCCAGACCCCTTTAGTGACCCCCCAGACTCCCCAGTCACTGCGGGTGCTGGGCCCCGTCGATGCCCAGCAGGAACGCCAGGTTCCCCCAGCAGGCTCAGGCTCAGGTGCAGCTGCAGCGTCCGGGCGCTGCTCGGCCAGAGCGCCGGCACAGCGCCGAAGGTGGCGGCCCCGGCCACCAGGGCCAGCACCGACAGCCACAGGGCCACCTACGTCACCAGGTCCAGCAGCCAGTGATCCTGGGGGACAGGGGACATCAGAGACACCCCTGGGACACCAGGGACATCAGAGTCACCCTGGGACACCAGGGACAGCAGTGACACCCCAGGGCCACTAGGACACCCCAGGGCCACCTGCGTCACCAGGTCCAGCAGCCAGTGATCCTGGGGGGACAGGGGACATCAGGGACACCCTGGGGCCAGCAGGGACACCCCTGGGCCAGCAGGGACAGCAGTGACACCCCAGGGCCACCAGAGTCACACCAGGGCCAGCAGGGACAGCCCCAGGGCCACCAGGGACACCAGGTCCAGCAGCCAGTGCTCCTGGGGGACATGGACCACCAGAGTCACCCCTGGGCCACCAGTGACACCCCAGGGCCACCTGCGCCACCAGGTCCAGCAGCCAGTGGTCCTGGGGGACAGGGACCACCAGAGTCACCCCAGGGCCACCAGTGCCAGTAGTGACAGCCCCTGGGCCAGCAGGGCCACCAGGGACACCTGAGTCACTCCTGGGCCACCAGGGACACCCCCAGGGCCACCAGAGTCACCCCAGGGCCACTCTGTGCCACCCCAGGGCCACCAGTGACACCCCAGGGCCACCAGAGTCACCCCTGGGCCACCAGTGACACCCCCAGGGCCACCAGAGTCACCCCAGGGCCACCTGTGCCACCCCAGGGCCACCTGTGCCACCCCCAGGGCCACCAGTGACACCCCCAGGGCCACCAGAGTCACCCCTGGGCCACCAGTGACACCCCCAGGGCCACCTGTGCCACCCCCAGGGCCACCAGTGACACCCCCAGGGCCACCAGAGTCACCCCAGGGCCACTCAGTGACACCCCCAGGGCCACCAGTGCCACCCCCAGGGCCACCTGTGCCACCAGGTCCAGCAGCCAGTGGTCCTGGGGGGGGACAGGGACCACCAGAGTCATCCCAGGGCCACCAGAGTCACCCCTGGGCCACCAGGGACACCCCAGGGCCACCTGTGCCACCCCCAGGGCCACCCCCGGGACCCCCTCAGGAGCCCCAGAGGCTCCCCCGGAAGTTTGGGGGTCCCTGGGGAGATTTCTGGGGGACTTCGGGAGTTTTGGGGTTTTTTTGGGATTTGTTTCGGGGTGATTTTGGGGGTTTTGGGATATTTTGGGGATATTTTGGGATATTTTGGGTACCTGGATCTCGTTGAAGGCCAGCAGCACAGCGAAACTGGTCAGGTGTTTTTGGGATATTTTGGGATACTTTGGGATATTTTTGGGGTGATTTTGGGGTGATTTTGGGTACCTGGATCTCGTTGAAGGCCAGCAGCACAGCGAAACTGGTCAGGTGTTTTTGGGGTGATTTTGGGACATTTTGGGGATATTTTGGGGATATTTTGGGGATATTTTTGGGATATTTTTGGGGATATTTTTGGGGATATTTTGGGATATTTTTGGGATATTTTTGGGGATATTTTGGGGATATTTTGAGGATATTTTAAGGACATTTTTGGGATATTTTGGGCTGTTTTGGGATATTTTGGGTACCTGGATCTCGTTGAAGGCCAGCAGCACAGCGAAACTGGTCAGGTGTTTTTGGGGTGATTTTGGGACATTTTGGGGATATTTTGGGGATATTTTGGGATATTTTTGGGATATTTTTGGGGATATTTTGGGGATATTTGGGGATATTTTTGGGATATTTTGGGGATATTTTGGGGATATTTTGGGGATATTTTTGGGCTGTTTTTGGGATATTTTGGGTACCTGGATCTCGTTGAAGGCCAGCAGCACAGCTTAAACTGGTCAGGTGTTTTTGGGGTGATTTTGGGGATATTTTGGGGATATTTTGGGATATTTTGGGGTGATTTTTGGGGGTGATTTTGGGTACCTGGATCTCATTAAAGGCCAGCAGCACAGCCAAACTGGTCAGGTGTTTTTGGGGTGATTTTGGGATATTTTGGGATATTTTTGGGGATATTTTGGGGATATTTTGGGGATGCTTTAAGGACATTTTTGGGATATTTTTGGGATATTTTGGGGATATTTTGGGATATTTTTGGGATATTTTTGGGGATATTTTGGGGATACTTTGGGGATATTTTAAGGACATTTTGGGGATATTTTGGGTACCTGGATCTCGTTGAAGGCCAGCAGCACAGCGAAACTGGTCAGGTGTTTTTGGGATATTTTGGGGATATTTTGGGATATTTTTGGGATATTTTTGGGGATATTTTGGGGATATTTTGGGGATATTTTGGGGATGCTTTAAGGACATTTTTGGGATATTTTTGGCTGGTTTTGGGTACCTGGATCTCGTTGAAGGCCAGCAGCACAGCGAAACTGGTCAGGTGGTCGCAGGTGCAGACGGTGCCGTGGGGGGTCCCCGGGGGGGGTCCCCGTTTTTGGGGGGCACCTCCCGACACCCCCCCGTGTCCCAGCGCCCCTCCCCCGCGTTCCAGAAGGCGCAGACGACCCTCCCCCCCAGTTTGGGGGTCCTGGGGGGCATGGGGGGGTCAGGGGGTCCCAACCCCAATTTGGGGTCCCTGAACCCCCCCAGGGCCCCTCCCCTTTGGGGTCCCATTTTGGGGTCCCCTCCCAATTCCTGGGGGTCTCATTCCTTAATTCCAGCCCCCCTCCCCAATTCCAGCCCCCAACCCCATTTTTAGGGCCCCCACCCCATATTTGGGGTCCCCTTCCCTCATTCCGTGCCCCCGCCCCCATTTTGGGTTCCCCCCTTTTGGGGTCCTCCCCAATTTTTGGGGTTCCCCTCCTCATTTTCAGTGCCCCCATCCCAGTTTCGGGTCCCCCTCCCCAGTTTCGAGTTTTCCCCTCCCCATTTTCCGGTTCCCCCCAGTTTCGGGTCCCCCATTTTCGGGGTCCCTCCCATTTCCATCCCCCATCCCAGTTTCGTGCCCCCCATTTTCGAGTTTTCCCTCCCCATTTTCGGGTTCCCCCCATTTTTCGGGTCCCCCCCAGTTTTGGGATCCCCTCCCCATTTCCATCCCCCCTCCCCAGTTTCGGGTTTTCCCCCCCATTATCGGGTCCCCTCCCAATTTTCGGGATCCCACTCCCCATTTCCATCCCCCCACCCTAGTTTCGTGCCCCCCAGTTTCGGGGTCCCCTCCCCATTTCCATCCCCTCCCCATTTTCGGGTCCCCCCATTTTTCGGGTTTCCCCCCAGTTTCGGGTCCCTCTCTCAGTTTCGGGTTTCCCCCTCATTTCTGGGTTCCCCCTCCCCATTTCCATCCCCCATCCCAGTTTCGTTGCCCCCCATCTCAGTTTCGGGCTTCTCCCCCATTTTCGGGTTCCCTCCCCATTTTTCGGTTTTTCCCCTCCCAGTTTCGGGTTTTCCCCCATTTCCGTGCCCCCCCCCCATTTCGGGTCCCCCTCAGTTTCGGGTCCCCCTCCCCATTTCCATCCCCCCATCCCAGTTTCGGGTTTTTCCCCTCCCCCATTTTCGGTTTTTTCCCTCCCATTTTCGGGTCCCCTCACCCCAGTTTCGGGTTTTCCCCCCCCATTATCGGGTCCCCTCCCCATTTCCATTTCCCCCCTCATTTTTCGGTTTTCCCCCCCAGTTTCGGGTTTCTCCCCCCATTTCCGTGCCCCCCCCCATTTCTGGGTTCCCCCTCCCCATTTCCATTCCCCCTCCCAGTTTCGTGTCCCCCCATTCTGGGGTCCCTCACCCCCATTTCCGTGTCCCTCCCCATTTTTCGGGTTTTCCCCCCATTCCGTGCCCCCCCCATTTCCGTGCCCCCCCCCCATTTCCGTGCCCCCCCATTTCCATCCCCCCATTCCGGGTCCCCCCCAGTTTTCGGGTCCCCTCCCCATTTCCATTCCCCCCTCATTTTTCGGGTTTTCCCCCTCATTTTTCGGGTTTCTCCCCCCAGTTTCGGGTCCCTCCCCATTTCCGTGCCCCCCATTCCGTGCCCCCCATTTCCGTGCCCCTCCCATTTCCATCCCCCCCCATTCCGGGTCCCCCCATTTTCGGGATTCCCCCCGCATCTCCATTCCCCCCTCATTTTTCGGGTTTTCCCCCCAGTTTCGGGTTCCTCACCCCCATTTCCGGGATTTCTCCCCCCCATTTCCGTGCCCCCCGTTTTTGGGGGGCGCTGACCGGGCCGGGTGCCGGAAGCGCAGCGTGGCCGCGGGGCTCCCCCGGGGCCGCTCCCGGGCCACCAGCGCGGTCACCGCGGGCGACAGGAGCCGCTGCGAGGGGCGCGCGCGGCCGCGGCGGGGGGGGCGGGGCAGCGACCCCCACCCCCCCCAGCGCACCGGGGCACCCCCCTGGAGGGCGGCGGGGAGACCCCCGAGGGTCAGCAGGGCCACCAGGGAGAGACCTGGGCGAGCAGAGAGAAATTACCCAAAATTACCCAAATTTATCCCAAAATTTACACCCGGGGTCAGCAGCGCCACCAGGGAGAGACCTGGGCGAGGACAGAGAGAAATTATCCAAATTTATCCCAAAATAACCCCAAAATTTACACCCAAATCCTCCTTATGGCCACCAGGGACAGCCCTGGGGCGAGGACAGAGAAATTACCCAAAATTATCCCAAATTTATCCCAAATTTATCCCAAAATCCTCCCCCAGGTTCAGCAGGGCCACCAGGGAGAGACCTGGGCGAGCAGAGAAATTACCCAAAATTATCCAAAATTTATCCAAAAATCCTCCCCCAGGGTCAGCAGCGCCACCAGGGACAGCCCTGGGCGAGGACAGAGAAATTATCCAAATTTATCCAAAATTATCCAAAAATCCCCCCGAGGGTCAGCAGCGCCACCAGGGACAGCCCTGGGCGAGGACAGAGAAATTATCCAAAATTTATCCCAAATTTATCCCAAAATCCCCCCTCAGGGTCAGCAGCGCCACCAGAGACAGACCTGGGCGAGCAGAGAGAAATTATCCAAATTTATCCCAAATTTATCCCAAAATCCTCCCCCAGGGTCAGCAGCGCCACCAGGGACAGCCCTGGGTGAGGACA
Source organism: Luscinia luscinia (assembly GCA_034336685.1). Taxonomy (NCBI): domain Eukaryota; kingdom Metazoa; phylum Chordata; class Aves; order Passeriformes; family Muscicapidae; genus Luscinia; species Luscinia luscinia. The sequence goes on from JAKWBO010000050.1 coordinate 240,425, forward strand.
GAGAAATTACCCAAAATTATCCCAAATTTATCCCAAAATCCCCCCCAGGGTCAGCAGCGCCACCAGGGACAGTCCTGGGCGAGGACAGAGAAATTATCCAAAATTATCCCAAAATAACCCCAAAATCCACCCCCAGGGTCAGCAGGGACAGCCCTGAGCGAGCAGAGAGAAATTATCCAAAATTATCCCAAAATTATCCAAAACTTTCCCCCAGGGTCAGCAGCGCCACCAGGGACAGCCCTGGGCGAGGACAGAGAAATTATCCAAATTTATCCCAAAATTTAACCCCAGAATTTACACCCAGGGTCAGCAGGGACAGCCCTGGGGCAAGGAGAGGGAATGGGACTGAAATGATCCAAAATAAGCCCAAAATTATCCAAAATTTAGCCCAAAATGAACCAAAATCCTCTGAAATGACCCCAACCCTCCCCAGTGTCCCCTCCCCCTCATTGTCCCCTCCCCCTCATTGTCCCTCCCCTCATTGTCCCTCTCCCCTCATTGTCCCTCCCCCTCACCGCTCTCCGGGTCCAGCGCCACCTCCGGAGGGACCTCGAGCGTCACCGCAGGGACCGAGAGCGACACCGGGCGGGGGGAGGGGCGGCGGGACACGGCCAGGGACAGCGCTGGGGACACAGTGACAGTGACACAGGGACAGGGACAGGACAGTGACACAGTGACAGTGACACAGTGACAGTGACACAGGGACACAGTGACACCCCTGGGGACACGGCCAGGGACACCGCTGGGGACAGGGACAGAGTGACAGTGACAGGGACACAGTGACAGTGTCACCCTGGGGACACGGCCAGGGACAGCGCTGGGGACAGGATAGGACACAGTGACACAGTGACAGTGACACAGTGACACAGGGACAGTGACACCCTGGGGACACGCCAGGGACAGCGCTGGGGACAGGGACAGTGACACAGGACAGTGACACAGGGACAGTGACACCCTGGGGACACGGCCAGGGACAGCGCTGGGGACAGGGACAGTGACACAGGGACAGGGACACAGGGACAGGGACACAGTGACACAGGGACAGGGACACAGTGACACAGGGACACAGGGACAGTGACACAGGGACACCCTGGGACAGGGACAGAGTGACAGTGACACAGGGACACAGTGACAGTGACACTCTGGGGACAGGGACACAGTGACAGTGACACCCTGGGGACAGGGACAGAGGACAGTGACACAGGGACATGCAGTGACACAGGGACAGGGACACAGTGACACAGGGACACAGGGACAGTGACACAGTGACACCCTGGGGACAGGGACACGGCCAGGACAGGGCTGTGACAGGGACACAGTGACAGTGACACAGTGACACAGGGATAGTGACACCCTGGGACACGGCCAGGGACAGGGACAGTGGACACAGGGACACAGGGACAGTGTCACCCTGGGGACAGGGACAGAGTGACACAGGGACAGCGCTGGGGACAGGGACAGAGTGACACAGGACAGGACAGTGACAGGGACACAGGGACAGGACACAGGGATAGGACAGGGACACCCTGGGGACAGGGCCAGGGACAGCGCTGGGGACAGGGACACAGTGACACAGGACAGGGACAGAGTGATTACAGGGACAGTGTCACCCTGGGGACAGGGACAGAGTGACACAGGGACAGCGCTGGGGACAGGGACAGAGTGACACAGGACAGGGACAGTGACAGGGACACAGGACAGTGTCACCCTGGGGACAGGGACAGTGACAGTGACACAGGGACAGGGACACAGGGACAGGGATAGGGACACCCTGGGGACAGGGCCAGGACAGCGCTGGGGACAGTGACACAGGACAGTGACACAGTGACACCTATGGGGACACGGCTAGACAGTGACAGTGACACAGGGACACAGTGACACGGACACAGTGACACAGTGCCACCTGCCTGTGACAGCCATGGACACAGCCGGGACAGAGCTGGGGACAGGGACAGGGTCACTCAGGACAGTGACACAGTGACACAGGACAGTGTCACCATGGGGACACGGCCAGGACAGGGACAGTGACAGTGACACAGGACACAGGGACACAGGACGGTGTCACCCTGGGGACAGGGACACAGCCAGGGACAGGGCTGGGGACAGTGACAATGACACAGTGACAGTGACAGTGTCACCCTGGGGACAGGGACAGTGACACAGTGACACAGGGACACAGTGCCACCTGCCTGTGACAGCCATGGGACACAGCCGGGGACAGAGCTGGGGACAGGGACAGGGTCACCTCAGGGACAGTGACACAGTGGCAGTGCCACCCTGGGTTGGGGACAGGGACAGTGACAGTGCCACCCCCAGGGACAGGGACAGTGCCAGCCCTGGGGACAGTGACAGTGGCAGTGCCACCCCAGGACAGTGACAGAAAGCCACCCTGGGGACAGGGACAGTGACAGTGCCACCCTGGGGACAGGGACAGTGACACCCTGGGGACAGGGACAGTGACAGTGCCACCCCCAGGGTTGGGGACAGGGACAGGGACAGTGGCACCCTGGGGACAGGGACAGGGACAGTGGCACCCCGGGGACACGGGGCCGGTGCTACCCTCAGCTGGTGCCACCAGCGGGAACAGGAGGTGGCCGAGGTGACAAACAGCAGGGAGGGGACAGGAAGTGGCAGCAAGTGACAGGAGGGGACAGGAAACGGCGGGGGAGGGGTGGCACTGGGGGAGGGGCGTGTCCTGGGTTTGGGGGGGCAGGAGGGGGCGGAGGGGACAGTGGGGACACACAGGTGACAATTTAGTGACACACAGGTGACACACAGGTGACATTAATGACACACAGGTGACACAGGTGTCACTAAGGGTAACCTGAGTGCGCAGAGGTGACACTGGTGACACACAGGTGACATTAATGACACACAGGTGTCAGCACAGGTGACACTAATGACAGACTGGTGACGCACAGGTGACACTAATGACACTCAGGTGACACACAGGTGTCGCTGAGGGTCACCTGAGTGCTCAGAGGTGACACTGGTGACATTGGTGTCCCCTCTGCTCAGAACATTAATGACACACAGGTGACACTAATGATACACAGATGTCACAGGTGACACACAGGTGACACTGAGGGTTACCTGAGCTTGCAGAGGTGACACAGGTGACACAGAGAGTGACATTAATAACACACAGGTGACACAGAGGTGACATTAATGACACACAGGTAACACACAGGTAACACAGGTGACACTGAGGGTTACCTGAGCTTGCAGAGGTGACACTGCTGTCCCCCCGTGTTCCAGCCCCGCCCCCCGCGGCCCCGCCCCAGCCGGCCGGGCGCCATTGGGGTGACACAGGTGACATTAATGACACACAGGTGTTACTCAGGTGTCACACACGGTTACCTGAGCTTGCAGAGGTGACACTGGTGACACTGGTGTCCCCCGTGTCCCAGCCCCGCCTCGCGGCCCGGCCCAGCCAGCTCAGCCGCCATTGGGGTGACACAGGTGACACACAGGTGACATTAATGACACACAGGTGACACAGGTAACACAGGTGACACTGAGGGTTACCTGAGCTTGCAGAGGTGACATTGGTGACACTGGTGACATTGGTGACACCTGCCTGTCCCAGCCCCCGCCCCGCTGCCCGGCCCAGCCGCCGGGCGCCATTGGGGTGACACACAGGTGACACACAGGTGACATTAACAACACACAGGTAACACAGGTGACACTGAGGGTTACCTGAGCCGCTTCAGAGGTGACATTGGTGACACTGGTGTCCCTCCTGGCCCAGCCCCGCCACTGCCCGGCCCAGCCGCCGGCGCCATTGGGTGACACACAGGTGACACAGGTGACACAGGTGACACACAGGTGACACACAGGTAACACAGGTGACACTGAGGGTTACCTGACCGCTCAGAGGTGACATTGGTGACACTGTTGTCCCTCCCTGTGCTAGCCCCGCCCCGCGCTCCGGCCCAGCCGCCGGGTGCCATTGGGGTGACACAGGTGACACACAGGTGACATTAATGACACACAGGTGACACACAGGTAACACAGGTGACACTGAGGGTTACCTGAGTGCTCAGAGGTGACATTGGTGACACCTGCCTGTGCCAGCCCCGCCCCCGCGGCCCGGCCCAGCCGCTCGGCGCCATTGGGGTGACACAGGTGACACACAGGTGACATTAATGACACACAGGTGACACTGAGGGTTACCTGAGCTTGCAGAGGTGACATTGGTGACACCCCCGTGTCCCAGCCCCGCCTCATGCTCGCCCAGCCGCCGGCGCCATTGGGGTCAGCTACAGGTGACACACAGGTAACACATAGGTAACACACAGGTAACACACAGGTGACACAGGTGACACTGAGGGTTACCTGAGCTTGCAGAGGTGATATTGGTGACACCCCTGGTGCCAGCCCCGCCCCCGCGGCCCGGCCCAGCCGCTCGGCGCTCTCCAGCAGCGCCGCGAGCCGCCGGTGCCGCGCGGGGGGGGGCAGGGCGGCCCAGGGCCCCGCCAGGGCCTCGTCCAGCACCGACAGCAGCTCCTGGGGACACCCAAAACAAACAGAAATCACCCCAAAACAGCCCAAAAATATCCCAAAATCACCCCAAAATATCATAAAATATCATAAAAACCGCCTCAAAATCGTCTTTAAAATCCCCCAGGGCCTCGTCCAGCACCGACAGCAGCTCCTGGGGGCACCCAAAATAAACCGAAACCACCCCTAAAATATCCTAAAAGTATCCTAAAATCACCCCAAAAATATCCTAAAATATCCTAAAACTGCACCAAAAATATCCCAAAAACTGCCCCAAAAACTGCCCCAAAATTCCCCCAGGGCCCCGCCAGGGCCTCGTTCAGCACCGACAGCAGCTCCTGGGCACCCAAAATAAACCGAAATCACCCCTAAAATATCCCAAAAATATCCTAAAAGTATCCCAAAAATATCATAAAAAATACCCTAAAAACTGCACCAAAAATATCCAAAACTGCCCCAAAATCCCCCCAGTGCCTCGTCCAGCACCGACAGCAGCTCCTGGGCACCCAAAATAAACCGAAATCACCCCAAAAACAGCCCAAAAATATCCTAAAAATATCCCAAAAATATCATAAAAACCGCCTCAAAAACCGCTCTCAAAATCGGCCCCAAAATCCCCCCAGGGCCTCGTCCAGCACCGACAGCAGCTCCTGGGACCCAAAATAAACCGAAATCACACCTAAAATATCCCAAAAATATCCTAAATATATCCCAAAAATATCATAAAAATATCCTAAAAACCGCCTCAAAATCGGCCCCAAAATCCCCCCAGGGCCCCGCCAGGGCCTCGTCCAGCACCGACAGCAGCTCCTGGCACCCAAAATAAACCGAAATCACCCCAAAAGCACCCCAAAAATATCCTAAAAATATCCTAAATATATCGTAAAAACTGCACCAAAAATATCCCAAAACTGTCTCAAAATACCCCCAAAATACCCCGAAACCACCTCAAAAATATCCTAAAAATATCCTAAAAATATCCTAAAAATATCCTAAAACCGCCAAAAAATATCCCAAAACTGCCCCAAAATCCACCCCAGGGACCCCCCAGAGCCACACCCAGCACCGAGAGCAGCTCCTGGGGACACCCAAAATAAACCAAAAATATCCCAAAAAACACCCCCAAAATATCCCAAAACTGCATTGAAAATGCCCCAAAATCACCCCCAAAAATATCCCCAAAATATCCCAAAATCACCCCCAAAAATATCCCAAATTATCCCAAAATTACCCCAAAAATATCCCAAAATATCCCAAAATCACCCCAAAAATATCCCAAAATATCCCAAAATCACCCCAAAAATATCCCAAAATATCCCAAAATTACCCCAAAAATATCCCAAAATCACCTCAAAAATATCCCAAAATATCCCAAAATCACCCCAAAAATATCCCAAAAATATCCCAAAATATTCTAAAAATATCCCAAAATCACCTCAAAAATATCCCAAAATATCCCAAAATTACCCCAAAAATATCCCAAAATATCCCAAAATCACCCCAAAATATCCCAAAATATCCCAAAATTACCCCAAAAATATCCCAAAATATCCCAAAAATATCCCAAAATATCCCAAAATCACCTCAAAAATATCCCAAAATATCCCAAAATCACCCCCAAAAATATCCCAAAATCACCCCAAAAATATCCCAAAATATCCCAAAATTACCCCAAAAATCCCAAACTCCCCCAAATCCCCCAGGACCCCCCCAAAATCCCCCAAACCTGGAGGACGCTCCGGGGTCGCGCCCCCTCAATTCCTCCCAAATCCGGGTCAGGGTCTCCCCAAATCACAGCCCTGGGGGGGGAGGGAGGGCTCAGAGGACCCCCAAAATCCTGGGGATGCCCCCCAAAATTTGGGAACCCCAAAATCTTCCAGAATGGGGGAATCCCCTAAACCCCCCAAGAGAGTTTGAAAAGAATTTGGGGATCCCCCAAAATTTGGGACCCTCCCCCAAATTTGGGCTCCCCTCCAAAATTTGGGGTCCCCTCATCAATCCCACCCCCCCCCCCCAAATTTGGGGTTCCAAATTTTCACCCTTAAAATTTGGGTTCCCTCCCCCACCAACGATCCCCCCCCCAAATTTGGGAACCCCCCATTACCCCTCCCCCCCCCAAATTTGGGGACCCCTCTTGCAATCCCCCAAATTTGGGTGAGGGGGAAGCTCAGGGGGTCCCCAAATTTTGGGGTTTCCTCAAATTTGGGCCCCTCCCCCACAATTTAAGCCCCTCCCATATCCCAAATTTTGGGGTCCCAAGTTTTGAGGTTTCCCCCAAATTTGGGCCCCTCCCCACAATTTAATCCCCCTCCCAAATTTTGGGGTCCCCTCCCAAATTTTTGAGGTTTCCCAAATTTGGGCCCTCCCCCACAATTTAATCCCCTCCCAAATTTTGGGGTCCCCCTCCCCAAATTTTGAGGTTTTCCCAAATTTGGGACCCTCCCCATAATTTAATCCCCTCCCATATCCCAAATTTTGGGGTCCCCTCCCCAAATTTTTGAGGTTTCCCCCAAATTTGGGACCCTCCCCAAAATTTAAGAACCCTCCCCCAAATTTTGGGCCCCCTCACCTCCTCCTCGCCGCAGATTTCGGGGGGCACCGGAACCGCTGGGGGAGGGGCGTGGTCAGGGGGCGTGGCCACGAGGGGGCGTGGCCAGACCCGCCCCAAATTTGGGGGAAATTTGGGGATTTTGGGGATTTTTCAGGGCGATTTTTGGGATTTTTCAGAGCAAGTTTTGGGATTTTTGGGCAGAATTTTTGGGATTTTTCAGGCTGATTTTTGGGGCTTCTTTGGGATTTTTCGGGGCATTTTTGGGGGATTTTTGGGCTGAATTTTTGGGATTTTCAGGATGACTTTTAGGGTGATTTTTTTGCAGTATTTTGGGGATTTTTGTGGGGATTTTTGAGGCGATTTTGGGTTTTTTTGGGGCGGGGTCTCACCGGGACAGGATCTGGAGGTCCCGGGGGGGGATTTTGGGGCTGAATTTTGGGGATTTTGGGGCTGAATTTTGGGGTTTTGGGGCTGATCTTTCCCATTTTCAGGCTGATTTTTGGGGTTTTTGGCGATTTTTGGGTATTTTTGTGTATTTTTGGTTTTTTGGGTATTTTTGGGTATTTTTTGGGGTTTTTTGGGTATTTTGGGGCGGGGTCTCACCTGGACAGGATCTGGGGGTCCCGGGGGGATTTTGGGGCTGAATTTTGGGGTTTTGGGGCTGATCATTCCCATTTTCAGGCTGATTTTTGGGGATTTTTGGGTATTTTTTGTTTTTTTGGGTATATTTTTGGGATTTTTTGGGTTTTTGGGGTATTTGGGGCGGGGTCTCACCTGGGCAGGATCTGGGAGTCCCGGGGGGGATTTTGGGGCTGAATTTTGGGGATTTTGGGGCTGAATTTTGGGGTTTTGGGGCTGATCTTTCCCATTTTCAGGCTGATTTTTGGGGTTTTTGGGGATTTTTTGGGTTTTTGGGGATTTTTGGGGATTTTGGGGCGGGGGTCTCACCTGGACAGGATCTGGGGGTCCCAGGGGGGATTTTGGGACTGAATTTTGGGGATTTTGGGGCTGAATTTTGGGGATTTTGGGACTGAATTTTGGGGATTTTGGGGATGATCTTTCCCATTTTGAGACCGATTTTTCTGGGGATTTTTGGGGATTTTTTTGGGGTTTTTGGTTTTTTTGGGTTTTTGGGTATTTGGGGCGGGGTCTCACCTGGACAGGATCTGGGGGGTCCTGGGGGGGATTTTGGGGCTGAATTTTCCCATTTTCAGGCTGATTTTTGGGGGTTTTTGGGTATTTTTGGGTATTTTTGGGTTTTTGGGGGATTTTTGGGGTTTTTTGGGTATTTTTGGTTTTTTGGGGATTTTTTGGTTTTTTGGGTATTTTTGGGGTTTTTGGGGCGGGGTCTCACCTGGGCACGCCCCCGTGCGGGGGTCCGGGGGTCCCCGGGCGGGGGGGACAGTGGCACTCGAAGCTCCCGGGGTGTTGAGGCACAGGAGCCCCCCAGGCAGCGCCCCTCCCCCTCGGCGCACTCGTCCACGTCTGGGGGGAGGGGCAGCGTTAGGGGGCACCCCAAAAATACGGGGGGTTTTTGGGGGTTTTTTTGGGGATTTTACGAGAGGAATTTTGGGGTTTGGGGTCTCTGACCTTCGCGAGTAGAACGGGGGGCTCCGTGCTGTTTTCGGGGGTCCCCGCCCGATTTTGGGGGTCCCGGTGCCGTCTTTGGGGGTCCCGGTTCCATTTTGGGGGTCCCGGTGCCGATTTCGGGGATCCCAGTTCCATTTCCGGGGGTCCCGGTGCCGTTTCTGGGGGTCCCCGCCCGTTTTCGGGGGTCCCGGTTCCATTTCCGGGGGTCCCGGTGCGGATTTCGGGGGTCCCGGTGCGGATTTCGGGGGTCCCGGTGCCGTTTTCGGGGGTCCCGGTTCCATTTCCGGGGGTCCCGGTGCCGTTTTGGGGGTCCCGGTGCCGTTTTCGGGGGTCCCGGTTCCATTTTCGGGGGTCCCGGTTCCATTTTCGGGGGTCCCGGTGCCGTTTTTGGGGGTCCCGGTGCCGTTTTGGGGCTCCCGGTTCCATTTTCGGGGGTCCCGGTGCCGTTTCCGGGGGTCCCGGTGCCGTTTTTGGGGGTCCCGGTGCCGTTTTTGGGGTACACCCGCCGGTAGCCGCGGTTGCAGTCGCACCTGAACCCCCCACGGTGTTGTCGCAGCTCTGGGAGGGGGCAGGGCGGCGGCCCCTCCCCACGCACTCGTTGATGTCTGGGGGGGAGGGGAAGGGGAGGGGTCACTTGGGGACCTCCCCACCCCAAAATTCAGCACCGACCCCCCAGTCCATCCCAGTTCCCATTGTCCCATTCCCAGTTCATCCCAGTCTGTCCCAGTTCCCATTGTCCCATTCCCAGTTCATTCCAGTCCCTCCCAGTTCCCATTGTCCCATTCCCAGTTCATCCCAGTCCCTCCCAGTGCCCCCCAGTGCTCCCAGTTACCCTCGCAGGGCCACGCCCCAGTCCCTCCCAGTCCCTCCCAGTTCCCATTATCCCATCCCCAGACCCTCCCAGTCTCTCCCAGTCCCTCCCAGTGCTCCCAGTTACCCTCGCAGGGCCACGCCCAGTCCCTCCCAGTCCACTCCCAGTCCCTCCCAGTTACCCTCCCAGTCCCTCGAGCCCCTCCCAGTCCCTCCCAGTCCCCATTATTCCATTTCCAGTCCCTCCCAGTCCATCCCAGTTCCCTCCCAGTCCCTCCCAATCCCTCCCAGTCCCTCCCAGTGCTCCCAGTTCCCTCCCAGTCCCTCCCAGTCCCTCCCAGTGCTCCCAGTTCCCTCCCAGTCCCTCCCAGTCCCTCCCAGTGCTCCCAGTTACCCTCCCAGTCCCTCCCAGTCCCTCCCAGTTACCCTCCCAGCCCCCTCCCAGTCCCTCCCAGCCCCTCCCAGTCCCTCCCAGTGCTCCCAGTTCCCTCCCAATCCCTCCCAGTCCCTCCCAGTCTCAATTATCCCATTCCCAGCCCCTCCCAGTGCCTCCCAGTGCTCCCAGTTACCCTCGCAGGGCCACTCCCAGCCGTCTCTCTCCCAGGGGGGTCCCTGGTACCCGGGGGGGCAGCGGCAGTGGGTGCGGTTCAGGGGGAGGCACGGCCCCGCCTGCCCTGGGGGCACAGAGTCCAAAATTCCCAAAATTCCACCCAAAAAACCCCAAAAATCCCAAAAAACCCCCAAAACCCCCAAAATTCCACCCAAAAAACCCTGAATAAATCATCAGAATCCCCCAAATCGCCCCAAAAATCCTCCCCAAAACGCCCTTGGGGTGGGGGAAATCATCCCTGGGGGTTGGGGTCAGAGATTCCCAAAAAACCCAAAATTCCCCAAAAACCCCCAAATTCCCAAAAAACCCCAAAATTCCACCCAAAAATGTGAAAGAATCATCAAACTCCCCAAATCGCCCCAAAAATCGGCTCCCAGAACCCCCTGGGGGCACAAATCATCCCCTGGGGGGTTTGGGGTCAGAGATTCCCAAAAAATCCAAAACTCCCCCCAAAAAATCCAAAATTCCACCCAAAAATCCCCAAAAGCTGCTCAATCCACCCCATTTCCTCCCCAAAAACTCCAAATTTCTCCCCAAAAAACCCAAATCCTTCCCAACCCCCCAAACCCCAAATCCTCCCCCCTAAACCCCCCCAAAAACCCAAAAAACTCCCCCCAAAAAAACCCAAATTCCCCCAAAACCCCAAAAAATCCCCCCAAAAACCCAAATTTCCCCAAAACCCCCAAATTTCCCCCCCAAAACCCAAAATTCCCCCAAAAACCCCAAATCCCCCCAAAAACCCCAAATATCCTCCCAAAAACCCCTAAATTCCCCCAAAAACCCCAAAACCCCAAATTTCCCCCAAAACCCCCAAATTTCCTCAAAAAATCCCTAAGCCCCCCCAAAACCCCAAATCTCCCCCCCAAAAAACCCAAATTCCCCCAAAACCCCAAAAAATCCCCCAAAACCCAAATTTCCCCAAAACCCCCAAATTTCCCCCCCAAAAACCCAAAATTCCCCCAAAAAACCCAAATCCCCCAAAACCCAAATATCCTCCCAAAAAACCCTAAATTCCCCCAAAAAACCCCCAAAAACCCCAAATTTCCCCCCAAAACCCCCCAAATTTCCTCAAAAAAAATCCCTAACCCCCAAAACCCCAAATCTCCCCCAAAAACCCCAAATTTCCCCAAAACCCTCAAAAAATCCCCCAAAAATCCAAATTTCCCCAAAAATCGAAGAAACCCAAAAACTCCCCTAAATTCCCCAAAAACCCCAAATTTCTCAAAAAAAATCCTGAACTCCCCAAAACCCCAAATCCTCCCCAAAAACCCCAAATTTCCTCAAACCCCCAAAATCCCCCAAAACCCCAATTTTCTCCAACCCCCCAAACCTCACCGGCCGCGGGGGAGGGGCGGAGCGCGCCCAGCACGAGCCAAACCAGCCCTGGGGGAGGGGCGGAAATTGGGGGTGGGGGTGTGAAATTTGGGGGGAGGGCAGCCCTGACCTGATCCCCCCCCGTGTCCCTCCCCCCTCCCAGTCCAAACTGGGCCAAACTGGGAGCGCCCCCCCAAATAAAGCGTGGGTATCGCCCTCCCCCTCCCCGTCCCAAATTTCCGCGGTTGTGACGTCACGGGCGCCCCCCCGCTCTCATTTCCGCTCCGAACCCTAAATTTTTTGGGGAGGGGCGTGACGTCACGACCCCCCCAAATCCCTCCCAGTTGCTCCCAGTTGCTCCAAACTGGGAGCGCGGGAACTGCTGGCGTGGCTCCCGCCCCCACCCCCCCAAAAAAAATCCCAAAATTCCGGGGGGAGGGGGGAGGGCAGCGAGCTCAGGGACCCCCCAAAAAAAAAATTTTGGGGACCCCCTCCATCCCTCCCCTCCCAGTCCCTCCCAGTTCCCCATCTGGGAGTTGCCCTCCCCCACTTCCCCCTTTCACCCGTGGGAAAGAAACGCGCGGGGGGGAGGGTAGAGAAACCCCCCAAAAAAACCCCAAAATTTGGGGAGGGGTCAGCGAGGGTGGGGAGGGGTCCGATGGCGGGACCCCCAAAAAAATAAAACAAAAAAAAAAAAATTTGGGGAAACTGAGGCACGGGGGGGAGGGGCGGGAACCGTTATTGGGGGGAGGGGAAAGGTTTGGGGGTCCCGAATTTGGGGATCCCTCCCAAATTGGGGAAACTGAGGCACGGGGGGAGGGGCGGATTTTTAGGATTTTTTGGGATTTTTGGGGGTCCCGGGGCGGTTTTTTGGGAGTTTTTGGGGCAAATTTTTTTTTTTTTAAATTTTTGGAAATTTCGGAGAAATTTTGGGGGTCTCCCGTCCCGGGCGGGTTTTTTGGGGGGTCCCGGAGAAAATTTTGGGGGATTTTGGGTTTTTTGGGGTTTTTTGGGGGATCCCATCCCGAGCAGGTTTTAGGGGGGTCCTAAAAAGATTTTGGGATTTTATGGAATTTTTGGGGTTTTTTCGGGGGTCCTGAGGCAGTTTTTGGGATTTTTGGGGAGATTTTGGGATATTTCGGATTTTTAGGGGATTTTGAAAATTATTTTGGTTTTTTGGGGGTCCCGGGGCACTTTTTCGGGTTTTTAGGTTTTTTGGGGGGTCCCAAATCGGTTTTGAGGTTTTAGGTTTTTTGGGGGTCCCTGGGCTTTTTTGGGATAATTTGGTTTTTTTTGGGGGGTCCTGGGGCGGTTTTGGGATTTTTTAGGAGATTTTGGGGCAGTTTTGTTTTTTTTAGGAGATTTTTGGGGTGTTTGGTTTTTTAGAAGATTTTGGGGCAGTTTTGGTTTTTTAGGAGATTTTTGGGGCAGTTTTGGGATTTTTTTACGAGATTTTTGGGCAGTTTTGGTTTTTTAGGAGGTTTTTGGGCAGTTTTGGGGTTTCCTTTTGGTACCGAGGGGGTTCCGGGGCGGCTTTTGGGGCATTTGGGGATTTTTAAGAGGATTTTGGGGCAGTTTCTGATTTTTGGGGGATCTCGGGGCAGTTTTTGGGATATTTTGGGTTTTTTGGGGGATCTCGGGGCAGTTTTTGGGATATTTTGGGGTTTTTTGGGGATCCCGGGGCGGTTTTTGGGGTTTTTCGGGTTTATTTTTTTTTGAGGGTCGGACCCCGGGCGATTTTTGGGGTGGGTTTGGGGTTTTTGGGGGGATTTTGGGGTTTTTGGGTTTTTTTGGGGGAGCTCCCATCCCGGTCGGATTTTGGGGAATCCCGCAGCGGTTTTTGGGATATTTTTGGGGGGATTTTGGGTGTTTTGTGGGGTTTTTGGGGTCTCAGATCCCGGTCGGATTTTGGGGGTTTCCAGGGCGGTTTTTGGGATATTTTTGGGGTTTTTGGGTGTTTTTTGGGGGGCTCCCATCCCAGTCGGATTTAGGGAAATCCCGGAGCGCTTTTGGGATATTTTTGGGGTTTTTGGGTGTTTTTGGGGGCTCCCATCCCAGTCGGATTTTGGGGAATCCCGGAGCGCTTTTGGGATATTTTTGGGGTTTTTTGGGTTTTTTTGGGGGCTCCCATCCCGGACGGATTTTGGGGAATCCCGGAGCGGTTTTTGGGATATTTTTGGGGGATTTGGGGATATTTTTGGGTTTTTTGGGGGGATTTTGGGGGTCCCGCTCTCACCGAAGCCGCCGGCGGGTCCCATCGCGCGTGCTGGGCGTGGCCTGAACGGGCGTGGTCAGGGGGCGTGGCCACGAGGGTTTTGTGGGCGTGGCTTTAGGAGGGGGCGTGACTACAAGAGCCCAGTGGGCGTGGCTTGGGGTCACGGGAGCGCATTGTGGGCGTGGCTTGGGGAGGGGCGGAGCTCATGAGAGCCCGTGGGCGTGGCTTGGGGAGGGGGCGGAGCCACGGGAGCGCCCTGGCCCTTCGGGGCCTTTTGGCTCCTCCTGGGGTGGCCCCGGTGGCTTTTGGTGGCCCTTGGTGGCCCCACAGTGGCCTTGGCTCCTCCTGGGGTGGCTCCTTGGTGGCCCCCTGGCTCCCTTTGGTGGCCCAGTGGTGGCCTGGGTGACTCTGGGGTGGCCCTTGGTGGTCCCATGGTGGCCTAGGTGGCCCCTGGCTCCCTGTGGTGGCCCTAGCTGTCCCTTTGGTGGCCCCATGGTGGCCTGAGTAACTCCTTGGGTGGCCCTTGGTGGCCCCACGGTGGCCACTTGGCTCCTCCTGTGGTGTCTCTTGGTGGCCCCAGTGGCTTTTGGTGGCCCTGTAGTGGCCTTGGTGGCCCCTTAACTTCTCCTTGGGTGGCCCAGTGGTGGCCCGTGGGTCCTTTGGTGGCCCCTTGGTGGCCTTGGTGACACCTTGGGTGGCCCCATGGTGGCCTTGGTGGCCCCTGGCTCCCTTTGGTGGCCCCTTGGTGGCCCCAGTGGCTCTTGGTGGCCCCGGGGTGGCCCTGATTGTCTCAGTGACCCCTTTGGGGACAGCGACACAGTTCCCGGCCCCGACCTTCCCCTCACTCACCCAACATGGCGCCGCAGCGCCGCCGTCGCTCCCTGATGACGCAAAAGCGCGACGCCCCCGCCCTCCCGGAAGGTCCTGCCACACAACCCTCCGCCACTCAAGATGGCGGCGCGGCCCGTCCGCTGACGTCATCGCCGCGCGCGGGGCGGAGGGCGGCGGCGGCGGCTCCGGCGGGGCGGGCGCGGGACGGGGGCGGCCCCAACATGGCGGCGGCGGCGGTGGCTCTCCCGCTTCCCCGCCGGGCTCCCGCTTCTCCCCGGCCCCTCATCGCCGCCGCGGCCCTGTTCGCTACTGCCGCCGCCCCCCCCCTCAAGATGTCGGCGGCGGGCCGGTCGCGCGAGGCGTGACGTAGTCAGGCCCCGCCGGCGGAGGGGGCGGGGAGCGGCCGGAGCGGCGCAGGCGGCGGGACCGGGAGCGGGACCGGGAGACGGACCGGGAGCGGAGCGGGACTCGCAGCGGCAGCGGGCGGGGCTCCGGCGCGGCTCTTCAGGTCACCATAGCTGCGGCGCGGCGGCGGCGGCGGCGGCGCTGAGCGGGAGCGGCCCCGCGGGCGCGGCCCCGGGGGCCCGGGCCGGTGAGTGCCGGGGGCCGGCGGGGCGGGCGGGCCCGGCAGCGGCGGGAGGGCTCTGGGGGAGCGTGGAGTAGGCGCTGACACTCCCCTGACCCCTCGTACCGGCTCCCCGTCCCGGTGCTGAAGGGCGGAGGGGGACGGCGGGGACACTGGGGACAGCAGCGGGCACGGGGGGCTGCCGGGGCCCGGGGCGGGGGTGTCAGCTGCGGAGGGACGTGAGGGCGGAGGGACGGGGAAGCGGGGAGCGTGGAGGGGATCCCGGTGAGGGAACCGTGAGGGGATCCCGGTGAGGGAACCGTGAGGGGATCCCGGTGAGGGAACCGTGAGGGGATCCTGAGGGAATCGTGAGAAGACCGTGAGGGGACAGAGGTGAGGGGATTGTGAGGGGATTGTGAGGAGACAGTGATGGAATCGTGAGGGGACAGAGGTGAGGGATCCCGATGAGGGGACCGTGAGGAGATCGTGAGGGATCGTGCGGAGATCGTGAGGGGACCGTGATTCGATCTCGGTGAGGAGACCGTGAGGAGATCGTGCGGAGATCGTGAGCGGACAGTGAGGGGACTGTGAGGAGATCGTGAGGCGATCTCGGTGAGGGGATCGTGAGGGGACCGTGCGGAGATCGTGAGGGAAAATGAGGAAACCGTGAGGCGATCTCGGTGAGGAGACCGTGAGGGGATCGTGAGCGGACAGTGAGGGACTGTGAGGGGATCGTGAGGGGATCCCGGTGAGGGGACAGTGAGGGATCCCGGTGAGGGGATCGTGAGGATCCCGGTGAGGGGACAGTGAGGGGATCCCGGTGACAAGGGCTTTGTGCAGGGGACACAGGTGAGGGAGTGACCATGACGGGACCCAGGTAGGGCGGCTCTGAATTGAGGGAGGGTCCCGGTGTCCGGGAGGGGTCATGGAGGTCTGGGACAAGTAAGAGGTGAGTTGTGAGGGGATCCAGGTGGATCCAGGTGTGTGTTGTGTGTGTATGTGGGGCTGTGGCAGTGTCCAGGTGGATCCAGGTGTGCAGGGGTGTCTGTGAGTGAATCCAGATGTGCAGGGGGGTCTGTGAGTGAATCCAGATGTGCAGGGGGGTCTGTGAGTGAATCCAGGTGTGCAGGGGGGTTCTGTGAGTGAATCCAGGTGTGCAGGGGGGTCTGTGAGTGAATCCAGATGTGCAGGGGGGTCTGTGAGTGAATCCAGGTGTGCAGGGGGGTCTGTGAGTGAATCCAGGTGTGCAGGGGGGTCTGTGAGTGAATCCAGGTGTGCAGGGGGGTCTGTGAGTGAATCCAGGTGTGCAGGGGGTCTGTGAGTGAATCCAGATGTGCAGGGGGGTCTGTGAGTGAATCCAGATGTGCAGGGGGGTCTGTGAGTGAATCCAGGTGTGCGGGGGGGGGGTCTGTGAGTGAATCCAGGTGTGCAGGGGGGTCTGTGAGTGAATCCAGGTGTGCAGGGTGGGGTCTGTGAGTGAATCCAGGTGTGCAGGGTGGTCTGTGAGTGAATCCAGGTGTGCAGGGTGGGGTCTGTGAGTGAATCCAGGTGTGCAGGGTGGTCTGTGAGTGAATCCAGATGTGCAGGGTGGTCTGTGAGTGAATCCAGGTGTGCAGGGGGGTCTGTGAGTGAATCCAGGTGTGCGGGGGGTCTGTGAGTGAATCCAGGTGTGCAGGGTGGTCTGTGGGTGAATCCAGGTGTGCAGGGGGGTCTGTGAGTGAATCCAGGTGTGCAGGGGGTCTGTGGGTGAATCCAGGTGTGCAGGGGGGTCTGTGAGTGAATCCAGGTGTGCAGGGGGGTCTGTGAGTGAATCCAGGTGTGCAGGGTGGTCTGTGAGTGAATCCAGGTGTGCAGGGGGGTCTGTGGGTGAATCCAGGTGTGCAGGTGGGGGCTGTGAGTGAATCCAGGTGTGCAGGGGGGTCTGTGAGTGAATCCAGGTGTGCAGGTGGGGGCTGTGAGTGAATCCAGGTGTGCAGGACGGGCTCTGTGTCCAGGAGGAGCCCCGAGCTGGGGGCTGGGCAGGGCAGGGTCTGCACAGGGAACTTCTTGGAGCCCCTGGGAGCAGCTTTGGGACCATCCAGCACCTCTGGAGCACCTCTGGGATCACCTTAGAACACCTTTGGGATCATCCAGCACATCTGGAGCACCTCTGGGATCACCTTAGAACACCTTTGGGATCATCCCAGCACCTCTGGAGCAACTTTGGGATCACCTTAGAACACCTTTGGGATCATCCAGCACCTCTGGAGCACCTCTGGGATCACCTTAGAACACCTTTGGGATCATCCAGCACCTCTGGGATCTTTGGGATCACCTTAGAACACCTTTGGGATCATCCAGCACCTCTGGAGCACCTCTGGGATCACCTTAGAACACCTTTGGGATCATCCAGCACCTCTGGAACACCTCTGGGATTACCTTAGAACACCTTTGGGATCATCCAGCACATCTGGAACACCTCTGGGATCACCTTAGAACACCTTTGGGATCATCCCAGCACATCTGGAACACCTCTGGGATCACCTTAGAACACCTTTGGGATCATCCCAGCACATCTGGAACACCTCTGGGATCACCTTAGAACACCTTTGGGATCATCCAGCACCTCTGGATCATATTTGGGATCATCCCAGTCCCTTGGATCACCTTTGGGATTATCCATGAGCCACTTGGATCATCTTTGGGATCATTCAGGGCCTCCTGGAGCAGTTCTGGGATCATCCAGGAGGTCCTGGAGCAGTTTTGGGATCATCCTGGATCCTTTGGGATCATCCAGGAGCAGCTTTGGGCCTGTCCTGACCTCTTGGAGCAGCTTTGGGATCATCCAGGACCTGCAGGAGCAGCTTTGGGATCATCCTGGATCATCTTTGGGATCATCCAGGACTTCCTGGATCATTTTGGGATCATTCTGGAGCAGCTTTGGGCTCACCCTGACACTTTTGGAGCAGCAAGGACCCCAGACCCAAATTCCCTGAGGATCCCAGATCCCAAAATCCCCTTGGCTCAGGAATTTTGGGAATTTCAGGATTGTTGGAGCAGCTCAGGAAAAGCCCCCATGAGGATTTCAAAAAATCCACTTTGGCCTCAACCAGCTTGTTAAGGATTCCCAAAATTATTTGGGATTGTGTTTGGGCTTCCATCCTCCTGTTGTGGAAAAGGAGGGAAAAATGTGGGAAAAGGAAAAAAAAGAAAAAAATCAGAAAAGCTCCAGGACCTTGGGAATGCAGCTGGGAGCTGGAGGAGGAGAATTCCAGTGTCATCCTCTGGGAAAAATTCCATGGAATGTGTGGGATGCTCAGCCAGGACCTGGAGGAGGAGAAATCCCAATTCTTGTTTTTATCCTGTGAAAATTCCAGTTCCTTTGGTTTGACCCTGAGAAAATCACAATTTCTGTTTCTATCCTGATAAAATCCCAATTTCTCTGGTTTTACCCTGAAAAAATTTCAATTCTCTGGTTTTACCTTGAAAAAATTATAATTCTGGTTTTACCCTGAGAAAATTTCAGTTCTTGTGGTTTTACCCTGAAAAAAATTCCAATTCCTGTTTTTCTCCTGAGAAAATTCTAGTTTCTCTGGTTTTATCTTGAGAGAATTCCAGTTCCTGTTTTTATCCGAAGGAAATCCCAATTCCTCTGGTTTTACCCTGAGAAAATCCCAATTCTCTGGTTTTAGCCTGAAAAATTTCCAGTTCTTGTGGTTTTATCCTAAGAAAAATCCCAATTCCTGTTTTTACCTTGAAAAAAATCCAGTTCCTCTGGTTTTACCCTGAAAAAATTCCAGTTCCTCCAATTTTCTCCTCAGGAAATTCCAATTC
This sequence comes from Luscinia luscinia, assembly GCA_034336685.1. Classification (NCBI taxonomy): domain Eukaryota; kingdom Metazoa; phylum Chordata; class Aves; order Passeriformes; family Muscicapidae; genus Luscinia; species Luscinia luscinia. Next base: position 259,227 of record JAKWBO010000050.1, read on the forward strand.
TTCCAATTTTCTCCTGGTTTGGGAAGAAAAAAAAAACAAACCACAAGGAATTTGGAGCTGCTCCTATGGATTTATCCCATAAAAAGGGAATTTTGAGGGGAAAAAAGGAATTCCACGATCTGGCTGAGTCGAGGGGAAAAATCCAGGGTTGGAATTGTTGTTTTATTTTTTTCCAGGGAAAAATGAGGAAAACTCGCAGGTTTTGGGTGTGCTGCAGTTCTGAGTGTTCCAGACCGGGTGGAAAAATGGGAAAAGTGGGGAAAAATCGCTGGAAAACCGGGAAAAACAAAGCGTGGTGGATCCCATTTATGGCTTCCAGCAGGGAAAAAAAAAATTAAAATAAAATCCCCACGAATCTTAAATTTTTGGGGGCACCCAGTGCTGGAATTCCCGGGGGAAAAATCTTTTTTTCCTTGTTTTTTTCCCTGTTTTTTTTCCTCGGGAAGAGGCGGGAATTGTCCAGCCCCACTTAACGCTCTTGCATTTAAATCGTCCCAAATGAGGCTCCGCCCTTTTTTCTTTTGGTTTTTTTTTTGGGACGAAGGAGGCAGGGATCGCTCCCGGATCGCTCCCGGATCGCGGGAATTTTGGGAATTGCCGCAGTTCCCAAAAAAAGTTCGGACCTCGCGGTGAGCTCCTCGTGGGGATTTTGGGAATCGGGAAAAAGAGAAAAAAAATCTCATTTTCTCACCCCAGCGCGGTTTTGGGGAGGATCGTTGGGTTTTGGGGTGGGTTTGGCCGAGGGGGAAGTTTGGAAAAGCTGATTTGGGATCGGGGGGGGCGGTGCCGATCCCAAAATCTCGGAGCTCGGGGGGATTTGGGGTCGCTCCCCAATGGAGTTGGAAAAATCGAGATTTTTTGGGATAATCCCAGCGCTGCCGCTCCCGGGTTTTGTCGCCGATTCCCGCGATTTTCACCCCAAAAATTCCAAAATTTTCAAAAAAATTCCCGAATTCGGGGATTCAGAGATGGGGATTTGGGACCCAGAAGGATTTGGGGTCGCTCCCCAACGGGGTTGGATGAATGAATTTTATTTTTGAGATAATCCCATTGTTTTTGTCCCAAAATCTCCCGGGTTTCATCGCCGATTCCCGCGATTCTCACCCCAAAAGTTCCCCGGATTTTCAGGAAAATTCCCGAATTCGGGGCCCTTTTCCCACCCTCGGGATGGATCCCGGGATTTTCAGCACGACGGAAATGGGGTAAAAAAGGGAATTTGGTGAATTCTGAGCGGGTTTGAGGCGGATTCCAGGATCTGGGCAGAGCCGGTGGCTCCGTTTGCAGCAAAATCCGCAAATTCGGGATTTTCTCCCCAAAATCCTCGCGGTTCTGGAATGTTCGAGGCAGAGCCCGTGTGACTGCGATTTCTGGGATGAGGGAATCCTGAGAAATGGGATTTTTGGGATTCAGTGCCCCTGGAGTGTCCCTAAAAACCCAAAGCAGTTGGAGCAGCTGGAATTAAAAACCTGGGTTTGGGGTTTGGGATTTGTTCTGGGTTTGGGTTTGCTCCGGGTTCGGGATTTGAGATTTATTTGGGGTTTGCTCTGGTTTGAGATTTGGGATTTGCTCTGGGTTTGAGATTTTCTCTGGGTTTAGGATTTGCTCCTATTTTGGGATTTGGTGTTTGCTCTGGTTTGAGATTTGGGATTTGCTCCGGGTTTGAGATTTGCTCTCATTTGGGTTTTGCTGTGGATTTGGGATGTGCTCCGTGTTTGGGATTTAAAATCTGCTCTGTTTTGGGATTTGCTCTGGTTCGGGTTTTGCTGTGGATTTGGGATTTGTTCTGATTTGGGATTTGCTCCAGGTTCAGCATTTGAGATGTGTTCCGTGTTTGGAATTTGGGATTTGCTCTGATTTGGGATTTGCTCCGTTTTTGGGATTTACACTGTGTTTGCGATTTGGGATTTGCTCTGGTCTGGGATTTACTCCACGTTCAGGATTTGGGATTTGCTCCGTGTTTGGGATTTGCTCCAGGTTCAGGATTTGGGATTTGCTCTGTGTTTGGGATTTACTCCAGGTTCAGGATTTGGGATTTGCTCTGGTTTGGGATTTACTCCAGGTTCAGGATTTGGGATTTGCTCCGTGTTTGGGATTTACTCCAGGTTCAGGATTTGGGATTTGCTCTGGTTTGGGATTTACTCCAGGTTAGGGATTTGGGATTTGCTCTGGTTTGGAATTTACTCCAGGTTCAGGATTTGGGATTTGCTCCGTGTTTGGGATTTGGGATTTGCTCCACGTTCAGGATTTGAGATGTGCTCCGATTTTGGAATTTAAGATTTGCTCTGATTTGGGATTTACTCCAGGTTCAGGATTTGGGATTTGCTCCGTGTTTGGGATTTGCTCTGGTTTGGGATTTGGGATTTGCTCTGGTTTGGGATTTACTCCAGGTTCAGGATTTGGGATTTGCTCTGGTTTGGGATTTACTCCAGGTTCAGGATTTGGGATTTGCTCTGGTTTGGGATTTACTCCAGGTTCAGGATTTGGGATTTACTCCAGGTTCAGGATTTGGGATTTACTCCAGGTTCAGGATTTGCTCTGGTTCTGATCCCTCGTTGCCGGAGCCTCCCTCTCCAGCCGCCGTCCCTCCCTGTCCCTTTGCGTTCCGTACCTTGAAGGTATTTTTAGGTTCTTCTCTTTCCTCCGGGTAAATTTAGCTCCTTCAGCTCCTTCTCCGCTCCCTCCTCCATCCTCCCGAGTGCCAGTTCCCGGCTCTCAGCGCCTCTTCCCTCCCGATTTTCGCTTTTTGTCCTTCCCGGGTGCGGCTCGGACCCGCCCTGCGCCCGGACCCGCCCGCGGTTCTCCGCCATTGCTCTAATTCGCGCCTTTTGGGGCAGAAAAAGGTGATTTGGGATCTTTATTTATAACGAATTGTTATAATTCGCACCTTTTGGGGCAGAAAACGGTGATTTTGGCATCTTTATTTATAAGGAATTGTTATAATTCGCGCCTTTTTGGGGCAGAAAAAGGTGATTTTGGCATCTTTATTTAAAAGGAATTGTTATAATTCGCGCCTTTTGGGGCAGAAAACGGTGATTTGGGATCTTTATTTATAAGTAATTGTTATAATTCGTGCCTTTTGGGGCAGAAAACGGTGATTTTGGCATCTTTATTTATAAGGAATTGTTGTAATTCGCACCTTTTGGGGCAGAAAAACGGTGATTTGGCATCTTTATTTATAAGGAATTGTTTTAATTCGCGCCTTTTGGGGCAGAAAAAGGTGATTTGGGATCTTTATTTATAAGGAATTGTTATAATTCGCGCCTTTTGGGGCAGAAAAAGGTGATTTGGGATCTTTATTTATAAGTAATTGTTATAATTCGTGCCTTTTGGGGCAGAAAACGGTGATTTGGGATCTTTATTTATAAGGAATTGTTGTAATTCGCGCCTTTTGGTACAAGAAAAGGTGATTTTTAGGACCTTTATTTCTCTGTAATTGTTTATTTGCACCTTTTGGGGCAGGGAAAGGTGATTTTAAGATTCTCTTTTATTTCTCCGGGATCATTTTAATTCCCACTTTTTCGGGCAGGGAAAGGTGATTTTCAAATCTTTATTTCTCCGAGATTGTTTTAATTTGCGCCTTCTGGAGCAGGGAAAGGTGATTTTTGGATCTTAATTTCTCCAGGATCATTTTAATTCCCACCATTTTAGGGCAGAAAAGGTGATTTTGGGGACTTTTATTTCTCTGAAATTGTTTTAATTCGCGCCTTTTGGGGCAGGAAAAGATGATTTTAGGATTTTCTTTTGTTTCTCCGGGATCATTTTAATTCCCACTTTTCAGGCGGGGACGAGGTGATTTTGGAGTGAAGAATTTTGGGAGAATCTGCCTGGTTTTAAACCCTGTTTAACCTGGTTTTAAACTTTGTTTTAACCTGGATTTAAACGTGGTTATAACCTGGTTTTAATCCTGGATTTAACCTGGTTTTAAGCCTGATTTTAAGCCTGGTTTGAAACCCAGTTTAACCTGGTTTTGACCTGATTTAAAACCCAGTTTAACCTGGTTTTAACCCGGTTTTAAATCTGATTTTAACCTGGATTTAACCTGGTTTTATAACCTGTTTAACCTGGTTTAAACCTCTTTTAAAATCAGCTTTAGCATGATTTCAAACGTGGTTTTAACATGGTTTAACCTAGTTTTAAACCGGGTTTAACCTGGTTTTAACCTGATTTTGAACCTTGTTTTAACCTGGTTTGCCCCTCCCAGGAGCTCCAAACCTTTTCCCAGAGAAAAATCCTCTCCCCACTGCTCCTGCTGGGAATAGGACACAACAGAACCTCCCCAAATCCCAAATTTGGGGCAGAATCCCCAAAATCCCCGCCCTGGGATTGAACTTTTGGGGATTTTTTGGGGAGATTTTTTTTGGGGTGAAATGGTGTCGTTTTTATGGGATGGCTCCTCAAATTCTCCAGTCCTTGGGGCAGTTTGGGGTGAGCAGAACTCTCCTGGTGCCTCCAAACCCTGATTGAATTGGGAACATCCCAGTGAGCTTTGTTTTTTTTGTTGTTGTTGTTGTTTTTTTGGGGATTTATTTGCAATTTTTTGGGGTTTTTTTTCGGGTTTTTTTGTGGTTTGTTTGGGGTATATTTTGGGTTTATTTGGGATTTATTTGGGGATTTTTTGGATTTTTTGGGGGGTTTATTTGGATTTATTTGCATTTATTTGTGTGTACTTGGGGTTTATGTGGGGTTTATTTGGGGTTTATTTGGGGTTTATTTAGGGTTTTCTTGGGTTTGTTGGGGGTTTTTGGGTTTATTTGGGATTTATCTGAGATTTTTTGCATGTTTATTTGATGTTTATTTTGGGTTTATTTGGGATTAATTTGCATTTGTTTGGGATTTATTTGGGGTTTATCTGGCGTTTATTTGGGGTTTATTTGAGGTTTATTTGGAGTTTTTAGTGGTTTTTTTGGGGCGGTTTTAGGGGTTTTTTTCCTGTTTATTTTGGGTTTATTTGGGATATATTTGGGGTTTATTTGGTGTTTATTTGAGTTTATTTGTGGTGAAACCCCATTGTTCTTATGAGTTGGCTCCTCCCTGGCAGCACAGGCTGCCAAAACCACATTTGGCCAGTTTTTGGTGTCCCCAGCCCCACCCTCGGTTCTCACTTCCCGCAGGTTCCCGGCGGAGTGCCGGCGCCGGGCGCCGTTCCGCGCGGCCCCGCGGCAGCAGCAGCAGCGCCGCGCCATGGATGGAGCCCCGGCCGCGCCCGGCCCCGGCGCCTTCCTGCAGGACGCCAAAACGGCGCCGGGGCGCGCGGCGCCGGCCGGCACCGCCACCGAGCTGGAGGCGCTGCACGGCGCGGAGGAGCCGGAGGCGGTGAGCCAGGACCAGGGCCCCGAGCGCCGCGACGAGCCCGGCTTCTT